>JARQZK010003079.1:65000-102074 GCA_030704885.1 Cynegetis impunctata | reverse complement strand
TTTTTTCTTTTTTTTTTAATAAAATGCTAAAACACATTCTACATGAATATGGAGAACAACCTAAATGATGGAAATAATTGTTAATCATCACTTCATTTATAGCATTTTCCATCTACTAGGAAAAAAATTAATTAGGGGTGGGCAAAGTTACCTGCCAATCTTATAACTTTACCCGGCTGTGAGTATTCCCTTTTGGAGACAATTTGGCAAACGTTAATCAAACTTTGCCCACCAATTAAGTTCATAAAAAGGTTTGGCATGAAGCAGACGTTGAAATCATATTAAAAAAACAACATGTGAAAGTATTTTTATTTAACACAGGTAAAATATATCAAAATCTTCCATTTTGTCGTCAAAATGGCAACACAAACTCAACTTCTTCAAACTAAATATTATTCTATAAAAGAATAAGGATTTTTTCTTAGTTATCTATCAGTTAGTTAATATAATCACATAGATACAATAAGATATCATATTTCTGTCTTTAAAATAATACAAATCCTTAAAGTTAAAAAAGGAACATCAACAAAAATCAAAATAAATTATATGGTCGGAGGTTTTCGTTAAAAAAAAATAGCTTCTCCTGCTTTCAGTAGGGGCTCGTAGGCGTTCTACAATATCAACAAATGTCACGTCTGAAATGTCATTAATATCTGGAAATTTGAAACCTTTTCCAGCCTTTCTAAGGGATTTCAAAGTAAAATTGTCATCAATCTGAGAGACTTCCAAAATTGTTCCTATAAAGTGCCTTATAGAGTTTTTAGTTGGAAATTGCACCACTATATATGTCCCAGGCTCTAGATCATGAGGTACAAAGTACTCATTCATTCCACTCTCTTTCAAATTGAAACTATCAGCTGAATCACTATCCGACATAACGCCTTCATTATTATTTTCTTTGTCACTTTCTTCTTTATCACTTTCTTCAGTTATATCTACTTTTTCAGTCTCGCTACGGCCAGCTAAATCTTCATATTGTAATGACTCTCCGGCTTTTACGTTAAGGTTTTTCTCTTTCCTCTTTTTAATTGTATCACCTTTTGATTCATTTCTGTCTCTAAGGAATGAAAATAGAGCTCCATCAATTTCACTGCTAACTTTTGCTTTAAATCTTTCATTCGGTAATGAGTTTAAGGGGCATATTCCTGTGGCGCGGAATCCGCTAAGGATATTTTTTCCAAAATTTGGTTTAATCATATCCATTAACTTCGTTTGTAGCTGAGGAAAGACACTTTTCTCCACACAGTTCAGATTAGGTTGTTTCAATTTAGCATCTGTTAAAATAGATCTCCACGCTTGCGTTAAAGGTCTAAAGAAGCTCACATAAAGTAGCTGAGTAAGCTGAGTAGAATTTGGGGGTAAAAGTATAAACTTAATGTTGTGCTTTTGACATGCCCTTAATATTTCTATATTTATATGTGACGACAAATTGTCACCTATTAATACCTTTGGAGCATTATTTCTCTTTGACCAAGGGATGACCACTTTAAGAAACCAGTCCTGGAATGTGCCCGAGTCGAACCAACCCGACTTTGTTCTGTTGTAGAAAGTTTCAGCAGGGCCAGCACTTATCCACCTGTCGTATAATCTATCTGCCTTATAGACGACATACGAGTACAACGGCAGGAGATGTCCAGCTGCTGTTGCCGCGAATATTATTGATATGGCGCTTTTGGTTGAATTCATGTACCGTTCGGGATATTTCGTTCCACGCCGAAACACATTTCACAGTCCCAGGATTGTCGCTGAGGTTTGTTTCGTCGTAATTAATGATGTTCTCAGGAGAAACATCCTTCAGCGACAATTCTTGACCACTGAAGTAAACTTCTAATTCTTCTTCTGTATTTGATGCACGGCTGCGCTTCAAACTTTGACAGTGCCTTTTGGTAAGAAGGTTTCTACCCAGACTTTTCCTGGAAGAGTTCCATCTTTGAAGTAAGGCACTTTCGCCCTTTTAGATTCCAAATATTGCTTCACCGGCATCCTCACCTCCAGCTGCGATAGTGGAGAACCAAATTCAGCCGAAGCAATTATGACATCCACTAAGTGGCGTTCTTCAATGATACTTATTGCCAAAAGGCAGCCATTATGTTTTTTAATCTTCTTGTTCAATAACGTCCTTCTGGGTATTCTTAATTGTTTTTCCGCTCCTCTTGAACTTAATCCATTTTCCATTGCTCTTCAAGCCAGTGGTGTAGTGGTAAAATTAGCTGTGCCGGAGCTATACCTCTACCGGAAAATTTTTGAAGATTAGCCTACTACCCAAATCGTGAGTTTTAAGGCCCTTTGGCAAATGTTTTGAAAAGTTTAATAATTAAACTAATTAATGATCTTTTAGAGTGATAGTAGTTACAGTAGGGCCTCCTACACATTCTCCTCCAAAGGATAATTTTAACTTTAAAATATGGTAAGACTTTCTTAAGGTAGATTATTACAGTTTGATACCTTAAAAACTGTTTTTAAGGTATCAAACCATAATAATCTACCTTAAAAACTCTATAATTTAAGTTGGAAGCCTTGCTGACAAAAATTAAAAAAACACTGGTGTAAGTTAGGCAAATATTGTAAATGACTAAGTTTTCATTTTCAGTAGTATTAATTTATTATTGTGAAAAAATACACCCACAAGTTACATTAGTATATATATTTTTTATTATTTAACACACACAAACATTATAATCTGTGCCAAAAAAAATAAGAATTATTTGAAAAAACTACATACAGTACAAATAACTTGTGTATTTAACAAAATACATATAATAAATACATCAGATTAATTATAACATACATACTCAAAGTAAGTGCCAAAATGCATCCTTCTTTGCGTTCTTTTTTGGGTTTTCTGCAACTCTTGTCCTGGAATCGTCTGCAGACCGGTGGCTCCTCAGCCATTTAGTGACGTACGTCTCAGGCTGCCATTCTTGGAGAGGTGGACCTTGGATTTTTATGAACATCAATGATGATACATGAGCAACAAACAGTCAAAGCGTTTCTTGATGGTGTAACCATATTGTTCATTACAACTGAAACCCCGTTCACAATCAGCTGAGCTGCAAGGTATTATTTTAGTGCAGTTTTAAACAGTTCTTGCAATCCATCAGGCACTTGTCGGCTGTTGTCCAAATAGTCTCTGTAGGCAGAGACAGCTTTGTTGACGTTCAATTTAAATCTCTTGCACAGTTGCTCTACTTGAGTTTGACCAAAACTTGGTGGAATGCAGTTGGCCAATACTCAGGTTCTAATACTTTAAAAGAGTTTATAAGATCTTCATATTGGGCTTCCCCATCAAATGTGGTGACAAACATTCTTTGCTTTAGGTTATTTATAACACTAGAAATAAGTTGCTGTCCATTGAACGATACAATTTTTGGATTAGTTTTTAACACAACTGATGCAAAATTTCCTTCTTTTTATGGCGATTTGTGCTTCCAGAACTTTCGTGCCTGGCTTTCTCCTCTAAGTGCTCTAAATATCTTACGGATCTGTTTATCAGTTTGTCTGCATACACAATATAAGTGTTTTCTATTCTCTAAGCTCTCTGATAATAAAACCAATTCAGCAAGAATTTCAAACATAAATGCCAAGTTTAGTAGAAAACTCTGAGATGTTAGCCTATTTAATAAACCACTATATTTGCTTTTTTCAGTCGATGTTCTGTCAGGATCGTTTATGGCTTTAGAGAAATGGTTTGCCAAAGCTTGAAAGCAAAACCACACAGCCGAAACGGTACGAAAAGCTACTGGCTACCCATCTTGTGCTCAACACTCTTCCGATTTTGTTCATCTGAATGTCAAGTTCTTGTGCACAGTCTTTTAACTCACGCTTGTTTTTTGGAGAGGCGCTGTACAGCGAGTACAGTTTTGTCCATAAATATCTGGAAATGATTCACTCCGGCCACTTCGCTGACTGCGTCCCCAATAGCCAATTCCAATCTGTGATTTAAACAGTGCCAAACGATTATATCAGGGTACAAAGTTGAAAACCTCTTTGCCACTCCTGAGTGTTTCCCTAACATAACACTAGCCCCGTCACTTGTGAAAGAAACTAAAGTTCTGTTTTAAATAACCATTGTCAAACCCATATTGTTCAAGGCACTTAAGTGGTAACTGTTAAAAACAGATTCGGCCTGTTTGATCAGCAAGTTCAACTAGATCTAAGAACAAAATGTTAGGGGACTTTTCTTTACTTATTTCACACTTCAAATAAATTATGAGTACTGACTTTGAACTTATGCTGGTGGATTCATCAATAATGATAGAAATTTTCCCAGAAACTTCCTTAACCTTATTCAATATTCTTAACTTCATCTCTTTTGATATATGATCAATAATTTCTACAGCACTGTATCTTGAATGAAGGCCTACACCGATATCTACTCCATTTAGTTTTTGAAGTTCTAATAAACCGAAATGATCGTTATATGGTCGGTCGTTCTTAGCTATGTAGTAAGCTGACCTAAAAATAGCTTTAGTTGATTCCATGTGAGCTGTATTTGCAGAATCAACTAATTGCGTAATAGGATTTTTATGAGAGGATTCAACAATGGCCTGAACATACTATGTGCTTTGGACTGTTTGTGCTCTATAATTTTTTTCTAAGTGATTTGAGCTGGTTAGTTCGGTTTGAGCCTTAACATCTAACTTGAAATGTGCGCCACTCATGACTTAAATAAACGTGATCTTTCTTAAAAGCACCCATAGTTGTGACTACAAAACAAACTTTGCAGCCTAATTTACCTTCTTTGCAATCTATCCAAGGATAAGTTTCCTTCTTACGAGTCCACATCTCTTCTGTCCAAACGTCAGGCCATTGTTGTTTCTTTTTCCTTATTCGTTGATGTGCTGGGTTCACTTATTTGTTCGTTTTTATTTAAAGAGTTTCCAATCGCTAATTCATCAACCGAAACAACATTGGATTTATCTTGCTTGGTTCCTTTAGTAGGCCTAACGTGTTTAGTTCACGTTTCACCGACGCACTAAAAAATGAGGTTAAAGTTTTTTGTTTAGGTTTAGAGTTATTCCATAGCGATACTACAGGTAGCTTATGTCAACAGATTTGGACGTTGGGCAAAGATAACACAACTATTAAAACTATTTCACCTCTTCCAGTAGGTATCCGCGACACGTAACGTAATAATTGGAGCAGAAACACTAAATTAATATACAGTGCACGTGCACTATGCAAAGCAGACGAGAGTCGAGAACGCAACTACAACTGAGCAGGATTAGCATGGCCGGGTGGGCTGGAGATGCGCAGTAGCTACGGAGTGGATTTCAGTGGTGGGGGAAGCGACTCCGGCGACTCAGTCTGTTGCCGCTCTCACTGCCGTGTGTATCGCTCCAGTCTACAGTGTACGCGCCGGACTGCGTGCGCCAGCGTAAAATATTCAGCAAGGCTAGTAGTGCGGTGTCCCTCCTCGGCGGGGCGCGGGTGATCGGAGCGTCGAGTGAGCTAGAGAGAAATCGAGGGGGAGAGGCGTGAGATAAGAAGGACACAATATTGTTGTGGCTATTCCTCCTTCCGTGGTGGGGGGAGGGTTGTGGTGACACGGACACGGTAGTGCTGGGCGCGGACCGCTGAGATGTCTATCATGTCTATCCATCAACTATCCCGTCTGCCAGTCGCTCGCTCAACTTTTGCGCTTACAATTACGAACTACCTAATCGTAGCTGCGTATGCCTTAACTGATTAACCACGATAACTAACGTGTAAAAATTACTTAGTAAAGGACAAAACAATATTTTCTAAATAAAACAATTTCAGATCTATTTTTGTCCTATATAAAAAATTCGATTGAAAAAATCGTAGCCGGAGCGCCGCTCCCCCTTCAAAAGCTGTGCCGGAGCGACGCTCCGGACCGCTCCGGCTCCACTACACCACTGCTTCAAGCTGAGTTCAGCACATCTTCAGAGTAGTTCCGATACTGTCTTGTCCCTAACTTCCTACGAATTCGCCCCATTCCTGAAAACAAGAGATGCCTAAATTCAGCTGTTGGTTATATTTTATTTGTACTGTACCATGAAGTCATGATTTGCATTAAACCATGCAAATTATATATATGGGAATACAAAAATTTTTTAGACCTAAAATATCTGGCAACATTGCCCATATACTTTTGTACTTGGGCAGTGTAACCTAAAAACGATTACTGCATTCTAAGAATCACATATCAGCCTTCCCGCAATCTTAATTTCATTATCATAAACTTAATATACATTGAGCACCGATGCTTATCTGTTCACCCTAAAAATACTAAAATTCATACAAAATTTCCTTACCTGTTCATTCACAGCAACCCACCTACCAAGCGTTATGGACGATACTAACGGGAAACAAGAACCTCGCGCCGAGCGAGTCGCTCGGCATAACGGCCAAGCGGTGTTGTTTCACAACGTTGCCAAATTTAAAATTATCCATGTTTTTATAACGCCTACAGTGGGCAAAGTTGGCAGGTTTTACGGTATACAAATGAGGGATACAATATTAAAGGCATGAGTGGTATAATTATTACAGACGATACGATAGATGTGTATCGTAGCTTCGGAGTTCTAATCTTAACTAACTGATTTCTCCCTCAGTTTCTGCGTGGGAAGTAACGACACGTAAACAAATGCGACATATCGCCCTTGCTCAATAAATATAGTTTATGAAGGCAGGCGACTCAAAGAAATATATCCACACATATAACAAATTATTCAGGCTTAAAGAGAACAGATAAGGGTTCTCAGAACAACATCTTGAAATAAGTCTTGGCTGATGATCCTTCAAAACAAAACAATATACGAAATATAACGCAACAGTTACAGCCATAAAATTTTGAGTATTCCTCGATGTCCAACAATCGGCTGTTGATGTCACACTCTGCTTAATATTTTTAACCAGGTTCTGGACATCATTATATTTTTCCTCGTACATTGCTGGTAATAAAGTATTGGATATATTATATTTCCTGCTCGGGAGCTTATATGATGTATTTAGCATCTGTACAAAAGTTCTAAATCATTGACTAGACTGTCACAGTCACGTTTTGTCACAGTTCCAATGAAATCACAGGTTATCACTTCTCTAGTAGGTAATAACTTTGGGATTGGTAGAGACATATTGTAACATGATTTTATTAACTTGAGAATTAATTAAAAAATAATAATGTAAGACAACAAAAAAGTAGGCAAGAACATCCGAAAAAAAGTTAAAACCTAAACATCATCATCTGAATCACAATTCTCGCAGGTATATAACGGAGTATAGCCAATAGTGCAGTCCTCATGTGTGTAGTTGTATTGGCAATCAAAATTTAGGTTGGTAATAGATGTTAGTATATTTCTTATTCATAAGTTGGTAGCAATAAGTGCAGGGCAAGCATTCTGTCGTTAACCGTTGTCGAGAGAGAGTGTATTAAAGTTAATTATAGAAAGTAAAGTTATTTTAATAAATAATAGTTTATTTATTACTACCACCAGCTTCCATCACAGGTTATGGGCCCAGTAATTTAAAGAATTGTGGTAGTAATCTGAGGTTTTACTTTTCTCTCAAGTTCTTGAGTATAGTGATTGCACGTGGTTTTTTTTTGCCTCTTAAAAAATGGAGATTACAGTTAATAAACTTAACAACTCCAATTGGAATGTTTGGAAGTTCCAAGTGAAGGTTGTTCTGATGGCAAAAGGATTGTTTGAAATTACTAATGGCAAAGAAGTTTTACCTACCGACAGCGACGAAAATATTGCAAGATGGAAAATCAAGGATGCCCGTGCACAAGAAGCCCTTGTGGTAAGAATGGAGGATGATGTAATGTCTCATATTATGCAATGTACTTCAGCGAAAGACATGTGGGATAAATTAGAAAGCATTTACGAAAGAAAATCTGAGGTTGGTGTCCATTTATTGCACGAACAAGTTTATAATCTAAAGTTTCAAAATGAAACCGTGAACAGTTTCATCACTAAAGTAATAAATTTACAAGGTAAACTCAAGCAGCAAGAAGAAGATATCCCAGAGAAAATGATTATAACGAAAATCATCATGGCCCTTCCTGAAAAATTCAGGCATTTCCGGTCTGCCTGGGAGAGTGTCAGTTCTAAAAATCAAACTTTGAATAATTTAACAGCTCGTCTTTTGATTGAAGAAGAAAGGTTGGGGAAAGAAGAAGAAGAATCGATGGCACTAATGACATTTCACCGGACGTCAACGGGTCAAATGACAAAACATAATATAAATAAGAAATGGGACAAAAAATGTTTTGCTTGTGGAAAAGTGGGTCATCTAAAAAGTCAGTGCAGAAATATTGAATGCAATTACTGCAAGAAGAAAGGACATCTGTTGAAAGACTGCTTTATAAAGAAGAAAAAGGATGAAAAGGACAAGTATCAGGGAGAAGCTGGTAGAAGCAGTGGAAGTTTTGCACTTATAGCAGTTTCAAACTCTATACAGAACCAGGTAAACACAGAATGGTTTATGGACAGTGGAGCTTCACAACATATGTGTAAAGAAAGAAATATGTTCTGTACTTTTATGGAATTAAATGATCCAAAATTTGTGAAAATTGAGGATGGTACAACTTTACAAGCAGAAGGTCAAGGTAACATCTGTATTTTAGCTTTTAATGGTGTTCAGTTTCATTATGTTACTTTATATGATGTTCTCTATGTCCCTCAACTTAAAGTTAATTTGTTTTCACAAGGAAAAGCTTTAGATAAGGGTTTATGTTTGGATTCTAATGCTGAAAAAGCACGATTTGTAAATAATGAACAGAAAACTGTTGCTATGGCAACCCGGTGTAATAAGCTGTTTAAAATGATTTTTAAAGAGTTGAGTCTTTCTGAGCACACATGTGAAAAATATAACAAAGTCGAAAATTGTTATCTGGTGAATAATAGCCATAATTTAGAATGGTGGCACAAAGCTTTAGGTCATCAAAATTTAAGATATGTAAAAAATATTTTAAACAATTACAATATGGAAGTTAGTCATTCTGATTTTCTTTGTGAGTCATGCATTCAAGGTAAACATTGTAGGGAACCTTTTAGAGTAAATAATAATAAAGCAAGTGAACCTGGAGGTCTTATACATTTAGACTTATGCGGGCCCATGGAGGTATCATCTTTGAATTCTTCCCGTTACATTTTTTTATTAAAAGATGATTTCAGTAATTACAGGTTTGTTTACTTTATTAAAAATAAATATGATGTGTATGAAAAATTGAAAGAATTTTTGATTTATTTCGAAAATCAAACAGGAAAATCAGTTAAAATATTTAGAAGTGATAATGGTACAGAATTTATGAACTCCTCTGTAGAAACTCTATTGAAAAAGAATGGCATTAAACATGAAAACACAGTGCCATACACTCCTCAGCAAAATGGTAGAGCTGAGAGGGAATTTCGAACCATAATGGAGGCAGTGCGAGCTATGCTTGCGGAAAGTAGGTTATCAAAAATTTTTTGGGCAGAGGCAGCAAATACTGCTGTGTTTTTATTAAATAGAACAGGTGTGAACAATGTTAAAGGTAAGACACCTTATGAGCTACTATTTGGGAGATCTTTTGACATTCAAATGGTAAAAGGTATATTTGGAAGCAAAGTATGGGCTTATATACCTAAAGAGAAAAGAAGAAAGCTAGACGTTAAAAGTAAACAGGGAATCTTTATTGGATATGCTGAAAATGTCAAAGGATATAGAGTCTACTATGAAAACGAAAACAAAGTAGCCATAGAAAGGGAGATAATATTTACAATAGATAAGCCAGTGGAAGAAAATTTAGAAAAGAAGTTTGTCTCTTTGGATCTTGAAATTACAGAAAGTAATGAAGAAAATTCAGAAGTGCCAATAAATCCACCATCTTCAAGGGACAGAGATGAAAGATTAAGACCTTCCAGAGTACTGAAACTTCCATCACATTTGCATACAGATTATGATTTAAGTTTTTTTAGCCTAGACATTGATGAGCCCACAACATATAGTGAGGCAATGGAAAGTAAATATGCAAATGAGTGGAAAGAAGCAATAAAAGAAGAAATGATGGCTTTAATAGAAAATGATACCTGGCAGTTAGTAGAAAAACCTGAAAAAGGTGAAATAATAGATAGTAAGTGGGTTTTTGAAATTAAAAAGGATAAAGAGGGTGAAATAAATAAATTTAAATGTAGGTTAGTAGCTAGAGGGTTCAAACAAAATGTACTCGAAAATGTTTATAGTCCTGTAGTAAGGTTAACAACTATAAGAACAATTTTAGCAGTGTGTGTTCAGAAGGGTTGGGCTCTTTACCAAATGGATGTTTGTAATGCTTTTTTACATGGTGATATAAAAGAGACTATATACATGTACTTACCTGATGCTTATAATATTAAGGATAAGGTTTGCAAACTTAATAAAGCAATTTATGGCCTTAAAAAGGCACCATTGTATTGGTATGAAAAATTTGATAAATTTATGGAAAGAGAAGGATTCTACAAAAATAAATGCGACAATTGTTTGTATACTAAAATGTTTATTAATGTAACTATACATGTGATAATATTTGTTGATGACATCTTAATTACTGGCTCGTCTATCAAAGAAATTGAAAAGTTGAAGTTAAATCTGAATAGATGTTTTAAAATGAAAGATTTAGGTCTTTTAAGTTATTTTTTAGGTATTTCTGTAGAACAAAAAATTGAGAATGACATGATTGTATTAACTCAGAAAAAGTATTTAGAGAATGTTCTTATAAGATTTGGAATGTTAGATTGTAAACCTATAAGCACTCCAATGGACTACAATTTTGACTATGATAGTTTGAAAACTGATAAATCAGATAACTATGAAATTGAAAATAAATGTAGACAAATTACAGGCTGTATTATGTATGCCATGTTAGGTACAAGGCCAGATTTATGCTCAAGTATTAGTTTGTTGTCTAGATATCAAAAATGTGCCTCTGAAAAATTATTAAGTGCATTAAAAAGAGTTTTAAGGTATATCAAGGGCACACTTGAGCTTAAGCTGGTCTACAAGCATAGGAGTAATTCTATTATTGTAGGGTACGCTGATGCAGATTGGGGGGGCGATACTACCGATCGTAAGTCAACCAGTGGTTTTTGTTTATATGTGTATGGTAATATTGTGTCTTGGAACTCAAAAAAACAGAGTACTGTCGTCACTTCAACCACAGAAGCTGAGATAATAGCTCTTAGTTCATGTACTAGTGAGGCTAGTTGGCTGAGAAATTTATTAATTGAGTTAAAATTAGTTAATGAATTGAAAGTTATCATTTATGAAGATAATCAGTCTGCAATTCGTTCTTGTAGCTCTCATGAACAAATGAAAAGAATAAAGCACCTTGATATAAAATATCATTTTGTTAAAGAGAAAATACAAGAAAATGTAATTGAGTTAAAGTATATTCAGAGCAGTGAACAAATTGCAGATATTCTCACAAAATCACTTAATAGGTTTTTGTTTGAAAAATTGAGAGGATATATGCTTCAATAGTTGATTTTATACTATTAGTTTATATGTTATTGAAAATTTTGATTGAGGGAGGGTGTAGTTGTATTGGCAATCAAAATTTAGGTTGGTAATAGATGTTAGTATATTTCTTATTCATAAGTTGGTAGCAATAAGTGCAGGGCAAGCATTCTGTCGTTAACCGTTGTCGAGAGAGAGTGTATTAAAGTTAATTATAGAAAGTAAAGTTATTTTAATGAATATTAGTTTATTTATTACTACCACCAGCTTCCATCACAATGTGCCCAACCTTTGTTTTCATCTTTTATATATATATATATATATATATATATATATATATATATATATATATATATATATATATATATATATATTATATATATATATATATATATATATATATATATATATATATATATATATATATATATATATATATATATATATATATATTCAATTTAGTAAGTACGTGCCAATAGTTTAAAAAAAATATTTATTATAGCTGCGTATTCTGCAATGAGATATGATCTAAAATACCAAATTTGTCTCAGTCGACGTTTCGACTCTTTATTGAGTCTTCCTCAGGACATCTACAATTTAAAAATAACTAGTCGAAACGTCGACTGAGACAAGTTTGGTTGTTTAGATCATAACTCCTTGCCGAATACCCAGCTATAATTAATATTGTATATATATATATATATATATATATATATATATATATATATATATATATATATGTTTATGTATATTATAGTATAGTATACTCGTATGTTTTATATTTTCTTTGAAAATATTTTCCTTTTGGGTGTTGTGCTTTTGTTAGATTATCTATCTGTGTGCTTGCTTCCTTATCTTTGTATTTTCCCCTTTTGCCTTTCTTTCCGCAATTTCCATCTTTTTCATTTTGAATGCCTACTTTTTTGCTGTTAATTAATCTTTCATCGGAGTGTCAGTCAATATACGCTTCCTTTTTCTTTCACAATAAACCAAGTAATAATTCATAAGCAGCTAGAGAACAGTGGTTGTCTGACAACAACAAGACAGGCGCTTCTGTTCAGTTTTTATGTCCATGACAAACTTTCATCGTTTCATCCTTTAGCATACCGTTCATATGAAATCACTCATGCATCCAAATATTATCTCTCGTTTTTCCAAATATGAAGAAAATTCAAAATTCATTTTTAAGTTCTAACCAATCTGAGAATCAGATATTGCAGTTATGTTAACAGAAGAATGAACAGTATATTCTTCATGAAAGATATTACAGTATGAATAAATCTGATCAAGTATTTTCACTTTGAAACTTAAAAAAAATTTTTTTGAGAAATAAATCATATAAATAACGTTTTAGCATATGTTTTGTTCAGGTTACTATTTCCACAAGCTCATATATATTGTTAAAAATGTATTTCTGTAGCAATTGAAACACTTTTCGTAATTGTAACAATTGAGATATGAACAAACTGATATGATTGTAATTTACGTAACAAGTCCGGAAGTTACTGTTTTTTGTACGATTAGATAAATCTGAGAATTTAAAAAAAAAACAGTTTTCCGGTCGTGTTGCGTACATTGTTTTTTCGGCAACCTTGTAGAACATCAAATCAGAAAGCACGTTTCTTAATAATATTTAATTGTAGAAAATTAGGAATATTTCACTGTCATCAAATTTGTTCGTCATTATTCTGTTGCTATGATCAACAACGATGATGTTTTTTCATGAGGTTGCCGAAGAAAGATGTTGTTATATAGCTATTTTTTTTTTTTTAACTCGAGGGACCTACAGTTTAACGCCGGTTCCGAACGGCCAATGGGCTTGTGAACGATGCACATTACCCAACAATTAATCTTATAATTAACCACTAAATTCAGGACATACACAACACCCAAGAGCAGGGTGGGACTCGAACCCACATCCTCGGTCAACAAACGGTACAAGTCGGTATTCGCTCACCGCTGGTCCACCGAGGCCCCGTTATATAGCTATATTCTAAAGTGTAACTAATACATAATCCTTTGTACTTTTAATAATGAGTTGTAAGATTGGATATGCTCTTGTGACATATATCATATATTGTTCTAGATATCTAATTATGTTGTGAATTTTATTAACTAAAAATAAAATTTTGATATTGAGATATTTTTTCAGTGTTTTAATACCTTCTTTGAACCTTAAATCGAAAAAAAATTCCATAGCAGTCATTCTAAATAATGAAATGATTTCAGTTTCTCGAGTTTTTATTTTCAGTATTAATTCAGCAGGATAAACCACATACCTAGTACAAATTCCCTAATTAGTTCAGGTTCCGTTTAGCGAATATTTACTATTGCCCAATGTTTCTCGCTTATAAAATTGAATCCGTACTTTTTTTGTAGTATTTCGCTATTTGTAGATTGCCGACTTCTATTTTTTATAAGGTATAGAGGTAAAGTTGTATCTGGAAAATATGAAAATTTAAATGAGTAAATAAATAAGACGAAAACATTATACATGTACAGGCTGTCCCATTTTCGATGTCCTTACGGGGTAACTCGGTTATTTTTAAAGATAGAGATTTGCGGTTTTCGCGAACGTTGGCTACTTTTTTGTGAATCTCACGATACCGCAAACAAAATTTTCATAGCTTGCTTCGTTTTTGAGATACAGGGCGAAGTTGAAAATATTGCATTTTGGCCCCCGCCTTGTATCACAGCTATCTTTCAACTTATAGGAAAAGTAAAAACTGTGTTTTATACACTTTTTTACGTAGAATCCAGTGGCGTAGTGAGATTTTTGAAATGAGCTGTCATTGTTCAGATATAACCCAAAGTTATATTTTTTTAAATGGGACACTCTATATATTTTTCCATATTCAAAACATAAATGCTTTTAGCTCTTTAAAAATATATAATACTTTTATAATATTTCAAGTATTAGCCCTGTATTTAGATGAATTTCATTTTTGTTATAGCAAGTCAAGACAAATATCACTTCAGTAGAACTTTTAGCGCAATAAACAAATATCACTCTCATTTATATATGTTAGCATGGAAAGTATTCATTAAAAAAATATTATTTAATATAAGTTACTAAACAAAGATTAATTTAAAAATTATTATAACAGAAATTAAAACTTATATGAAACACTGCTACAAAACAAAGCTCTATTATTTTTCGGTTGAAAATATTTTATGAATATTGTTCAAATTGCTGTCCATTCTGTTGAAGACACAACCGACATCTTCTGAGGATAGCGTCAATCGACCGCAGTAACAACAAAGGTCTTATACGTAAGAATTCGAAAGCTTCTCTCGTGCCATTCATGAGAGCATTCTCGATTTTCTTGCCGCGTGTGGTTATTTTTATTTTTCATAAAGCCCCATATGAAAAAATCTAATATCGATAAGTCAGGGGACTTGGTGGCCAGTTAATGGGACCATTATTACCAATCCACTGGTTTTGGAATCTTTCATTAAGAAAAAGCCCTAACGGGACCTGCGTTATATGACAAGGTGCGCCATCTTGTTGGAAATAACTGTGTCCGTATTGAGCCAACGGAATTTCGTCAAGTAGTTCACGAAGACAATCATCCAAAATTTCCAAAAATGCGGTATGCCAATCTTCCTCCAAAGACGAAACAAGATACATTGAAGCCGCGAATCTGCCTTGCTGTTGACGAGCCACCGTAACGTGCTCATTTTCGTTTGACCAATAACGATGATTATTTCGATTAAAAATGCCAGCGCTACTTATATAGCTTTCATTCTCCCGTCTTTTGTATATACCAACTACAAAACTCAATGCGCTTCTCAGCATCACCTCTGGGTACAGATGATGGTATAGTTGAGGTATGTAGGGGGTTATATTTATGCATTTTCAATATCTTCGAAACTCTTGTCTTTGGAATACAATCGAATCTTCAATTTCTCTGCAAGAAGTATTTTTGTTCTCTTCTACCTTTGCGAGGACACTAATTTCAACATCTTCAGCATTTTCTTTCCTATAACTTTTTGGTCTAGGCTTTTCAAAAGATCCAAAATTTTCCAAATTTCTTTTTAGTCTGCCAAATATTCTCCTACTCGGTTGTCTCCTTTCAGGAAACCTAAATTTCCTATCTTATTCTCTTACGGTCACCCAGTAAATGGGTAATAGTAAATACCTTTCAACATAGAGGTCCATCGCTTGATTTGGATTGAAACCTACTTGGTAATATATCCAACCATATATAATTTTTCGTAATTTGATATCTTGGATTATCATTCGCCATTGTGAGAAAAATTTATTAACTTTGACAGGTAGGTGACAGGACATATATACATTCTGAACTTGCGCTTTTTCCATAGCTACCTACTAATTAGGTCCACAGCGTTTATGGTCGATAAAGAGTGTTTCATAAGAGTTTAAATTTATTGTTTTGTCAAATTATTTAGTGACCCATACTGAATAATATTTTTTTAATGAATAGGTACTTTCCATGCTACCATATACGAATGAGAGTGATATTTGTTTATTGCGCTAAACGTTCTACTAAAGTGATATTTGTCTTGACTTGCTATAACAAAAATGAAATTTATCTAAATACAGGGCTAATACTTGAAATATTATATAAGTATTATATATTTTTAAAAAGCTCAAAGCATTTATGTTTTGAATATGGAAAAATATACAGAGTGTCCCATTTAAAAAAATATAACTTTTTGTTATATCTGAACAATGATAGCTCATTTCAAAAATCTCACTACGCCACTGGGTTCTACGTAAAAAAGTATATAAAACACAGTTTTTACTTTTCCTATAAGTTGAAAGATAGCTGTGATACAAGGCGGGGGCCAAAATGCAATATTTTCAACTTCGCCCTGTATCTCAAAAACGAAGCAAGCTATGAAAATTTTGTTTACGGTATCGTGAGTTTCACAAAAAAGTAGCCAACGTTCGCGGAAACCGCAAATCTCTATCTTTAAAAATAAGCGAGTTACCCTGTAAGGACATCGAAAATGGGACAGCCTGTACAGTTAGTAAATTACAGTCGCAGTGAGAGCTGAAAAAATGAAAAATTGAAAAATCAATAAATTTAAATCTGAATTGTATCTGAAAAAATAAATTGTAACTAAATGACAAGTTGAAAAACAATAAAATTGAATATACACGATGTTGCAATGTGTTGGGTTAGGGTGGTCACAAGGTATAAGGTGAAAAAATATTTTCGTCGTAATGCCGGCGGGACCCCCTCAATATTTGCCATTGGTCTAGAAAATAAGATTTGAAAAGCTTTAGCTCAATCGGATAATGTTAACCCGAGCCTCAAAATCGCCGTTTTTTCCTGATAAAATGAAAACTATTTGTCCTGGAAATTTTCTTCTTATTTCATTTCATAGGAAATGTTGCTATCTTCAAGTTTTACTCCAACCACTTTTTTGTTAAAACGTTTATATTTGAAGATATCTATTATTTTCCAAGACCGGACATGATCCGAATCCTCAAAGTCGCTATTTTTAGAAAATAAGTGGAAAATGGCAAGAAAGATAATGATGAAGAACAGTTGATATGAGTTCCTCAGCTTCAAAATGGTATGGGAATTACTCTGGCAAAAGCTGTATTTGCAGCAGTTGAACAGTGGGGGGCAGTCGAGAAAATTCAGGCAATGTGTTTTGATGCCACTGCGGTAAATACTGCCTCAACTGAACCTGCGTTTTGTTGGAGCAATTATTAGAGAAAAATCCTCTTTATTTAGCATGTCGCCACCATATTTTCGAAATTATTCTCAAATCAGTTTTTGATTTAAAAATGGGCACAACTACTGGCCCAACTACAAATATTTTTAAAAAGTTTCAGACTGGATGGTCGAAGTTAGACAAGACAAAATACAAAACTGCTATTGAAGATAAAAATATTAGACATAAAATAGGGAATTCAGATGAAATATAAATTTTTCTTATGGAACAATTGAAAAACCAACAGCCAAGGGATGATTACAAAAAATTTATTCAACTTTCGTTAATTGTTTTAGGACGTACTCCCCCAAAAGACACTTTTTTCAAAGTACCTGGTGCCATTCATCACGCTAGATGGATGGCAAAGGCCATTTATTGTATCAAAATATATCTTTTCAGGGATCAATTTTCATTGAAAAATTTAGAAGAAAAAGCTATCACTGACATTTGTTTATTTTTAATAAACATTTATGTAAAAGCGTGGTTCAACTGTTTGACAAAAGACGAAGAACAACGTGAGTTTCTGTTACAAGTTGTATCGGAATGTCGAAAAATATTTCCTGACTCTTCAAAAGCCACGTTATCTAAGCCATTACCACCTTAATCTGATAATTAATTGTACTTCTTTCTTTTATAATGCTTTCTTTTTTATATTTTAAATAATAAAATTTTGAAAATTATTTCTTCTTGTTTTTTATTACTTTTTCCTTTTCTTATCTCCTAAATCCATCATTTTCAATTTGGGTTGTTACTGTATTTACTTTGAAAACAGTTTTAACTACACTCTTTTTATGTACCAATTGGGAAAGTAAATAAAGCAAAATCTGGACAGCAGATGTAATTAAATCTTGCAATATTGTTAGGTATTTTATAGAAAAAACCCATTTTTATAAAAAGTTAAAAATTCAACCTTGATGAGGCATGGGTTAACCTTATATAATTGAGCTCAAACTTCACCAATCTCATTTCTTAGCCAATTAGCAGCTTTTAGGGGGGTCCCCTCAAAAAATTCCAACATTGATTTTTTGTGACCACCCTTGTGTTGGGTATTCAACCATTATCAAGTGAATACTGAAAATATATTGTCTTTTACTATTCATTCTCTGTAACCAAAACCTTAATTTTGCGATTCTACCAATCGGCAGCTAGAAATCACAACATAAAAAATAACAATATTCAGAGAGGTCCTTAAATAGGGTAGAAATTATTGAGAATTTATTGAACTTTGATCAACTTGAAGATTCCAACGAAGTAAACGATTGCATACGGTGAGATCATAACAGTGAACAGGGAAGCATTTCGAATGGTCACTTCCAGTTGGGAACTGCCACTTAAAAATAGAACACGAATTCGTATAACACGCGTCGATCACTTAGTAATGTTTACTTTGTTATAATCTACAAGTAAAATTTGAACTTTTCAAACGCATATAAATATCACTGTAGCTTTGGCAGCTATTCCTTGAAAAATTATCATCTTTTATATGACTTGCATACAACAAATTTAGATAACTAACGAATATTAGTGCGGTTCTTAACAACTGTATCAAATTGTGAAAATCATCATGTGTTTCATTCAGCATGTACTTCAGCATATTTATTTGGAAAAAAACAAGAAAAGGCTACTTTTCTGATAATAAATAGATACGTTTCACCAGACTCACGAACTTTATTCAGCTTGGTAGATCAAAGTTTTGCTTGCTACAATTCAGAATATTCAGACCTCTGAACCTCATTACCAATGCCAACTATACCGATATTTTTCATTTGCCTCTGTTGAACTAAATGTTTTCTCGAACTAAGAGTGGTTCTTGGTCTCACTAGCTTTATACAGCTTGGTAGATCAACCTTCTGCTGCCTACGAATCAGAAGATTGAAGCATATGAACCTCATTGCCAATGCCAACTAAACCAAGAAATATTTTTTATTTACCTCTGTTTAATTAAATGTTTTCTTAAACTAATAAACTAAAAATATTTCTAGGTCTCACTACCTTCATTCAAACTTGGTAGATTAACCTTCTGCTGCCTACGAATCAGAAGATTGAAGCATATGAACCTCATTGCCAATGCCAACTATACCAAGAAACATTTTTTATTTACCTCTGTTTAATTCAATATTTTCTTAAACTAATAAACTAAAAATATTTCTAGGTCTCACTACCTTCATTCAACTTGGTAGATCAACCTTCTGCTGCCTACGACTAAAAAGATTGGAGCCTCTGAAGCTAATTGCTTGTTGGGTCAACCTGCTGCGAATCAGAAGATTGAAGCCTTGGAACGTCATTGCCAATGCCAACTATACTAAGGAATTTTTTTTATTTACTACTGTTTGACTAAATGTTTTTTAAACCAATAAACTAAAAGTGTTTCTAGGTCTCACTAGCTTCATTCAGCTTGTTAAATCAATCTTCTGCTGCCTGCGAATCACAAGATAGAAGCCTTTGAACCTCATGGCCAAAGCCAACTATACCATGGAAATTTTTTTATTTACTTTCGTTCAATTAAATGTTTTCTTCAACTAATAAACTGAAAGTGTTTCTAGGTCTCGCTAGCTTTATTCATTTTGGTACATCAACCTTACGCTGTCTAAAATTGAAAATATTAAAGTTTCTGAACCACATGAATTTTTAAATTTACCTCCGTTCAACTAGATGTCAAAAACTAATAGTGCATCTAGGTCTCACTTACTTCATTCAGTTTGGCATATCAACCTTCTGCTGCCTACGAATCAGAAGATTGAAACCTCTAAACGTTATTGCAAATGCCAACTATACCTAGGTAAATTTTTCTGTTTAACTAAATATCTTCTCGAACTAATATAGTAATAGTGCTTCAAGGTCCTACTAGCTTCAAAATCATTTACTGCTTCAGCAAGGGCATCTATAGTTTCCATATCTAAATTATAATTGGTAGGTTCATCAAGCAATAGAATATGAGATACTAGCCAAGCCAGCTAAGTAAACACAACCCTTCACCTTTGTTTTAAATGTTAGGCACTTATAGAATACGATTTGTACTATACTTTGCCTCATGAAATAAATTGTAAGCAATTCGATCGATAAAGTGAAACGGATGAATGTAAATGACGAAAAATTAGTTGAATAAAAATATTTTAGAAAAAAATTAAAATTTTGCTTTAGCAACAAAATTCAATAAATTGGCTCTTGAACTGGAACATAAACCTCGATATGAACTTGATATTAATTACGCACTGTCATGCAAGATTTAGATGAAATATTGATGAAAGGCTCATTTAATCAACATAGAATTATATGTACAGTACGTGGGTATAAATTTCAAAAATAATAATAATTTACTTCTATGAAGAAATATTCAGTAATATCTCGATTGTATTGAACGTTATACGAAACATATTTCTTCATCAAAATGAATTGAACATCCACAATTTGCGATAAGAAACAATGAATCCATAAAAATTGTATTTTTTCAAATTTCAATAATGCAGTTTGATTGAATCGACATCACTTAACATGGAAATTGTTTGACAACAAATGATAATCACCTTCAAGTACCTAGTCTATAAATTCGAAAATTGTTCTCATTCCCAATCATTTAAATTTCAAAGTTTCATAGCGATCTAATTTTCATCGTGGGAATGAATCTCAATAAAATCTGCCAAGATATAATAATGAAAAAAAACGGAGACTGTGAAATTTCTGTGCGTGAATTTGAAGAACATAAATTGAAACCTCCGTTTAGTAGTATTCACATAAATTATTATAAGGACGGAATAGAAAAGACGGAAAATTATCTAATGAAATATCTTCATGAGTGTAGTAGCAGTGATGGTAGGGAAATTCATGTCTTCAAAAAATCATATTTAAAAGGAAAAATATTTGAAGCGATACTTGATGATATGAAAAAAATATTTGGAGTGAGTTTCCAACCAGATATTCATTTCTCAAATGGAGAGATTGTGATTTACAATGTTGATCCAAAATTCCATGGATATCTACTCTACACAAAATCACATTTTAGCATTGGTATATCTACTCTAGCAAAGTTCCATGCTGCTTGTATCGCTTACGTTCATTCAGACGTGAAACAATTTGATATCGAAGATATAGCAGTTATCAAAGATGATCCTTTCAATGATAACAGTGTTGGTAATATCGTTCAATTCATTTTGAAAGACCTAAACAAAATGCGAAGCCTTTATCCCAATACATTTCTAGATGACATCAACCTTCAAAGTATTAAATGGAAGATGAACAATATTTGGAGAAAGTTGGAAACGTTAGAACAATTCACAAAAGTCTTGATCAATGGAAATTATGGTTGTGATAACCTGTTATACCCCTGTAAATTTACTGAATGCAAAATAATCGATTTTTCGTATGGAACATACCAAAGTCCAATTCTTGATTTATTTCAATTCGTTTTCTCTTATTCCAAAACTGCCGAGTGGCACAAAAATATGGAAGAAGCCATAGGTTTATATTATGATAATTTGAGCAATGAACTGGAAAACTATAATATTGAAATAGAAGAAGTATTCAATATTGGAGAATTCAAAAGAGTTCAGGATTTATTAATGCCTATAATGAAAATATGGTTCTACCCTTCAATTATGCCAAATTATCAATCGGCATCTTTCAATTATTACCCGTTAACTGAAGTTTTAAGTATCTTAAATTTGAACAAATTCATTGTAGTGGAATGTGCAATATCATTTGAAGATTGTTATTGGATTTCCCGAAATTTGAAGAAGGAAAACGCGAAATTGATTTCTTACAGAACAAAAATTCAGTCAGTGAAAAATGGATTCATGGGAGAGCATCATGACTTCGAAATAGAACTTGTCTCTGAAGGGAAGCATTCAAAATATAATCTGTTCTTAAAAGGTATACCACGCAGTGAAGCCCTCAAACAGTTTGACCGCACAGTTGGTTCATTTTTTAAGGAAACAATGTTCTACTCTAAATATATCCCACTACTAAATAAATATAATATAGACATTTTAGAAGACGCAGTGCCCAAATGTTATTTTGCAGATGAACACAAATATATTGTTCTGGAAAATTTATTACTTCGCGGATATAAAACTTTATCCCCACGAGATAATCCAAGAAATGACGTTATCATCGAAGTGTTGAAAATTCTGGCAAAGCTCCATTCCAGTTGCATAATTTTAGAAGAATTGATTCAACGAGATACTGGAACTAAGTACAGAATAATCGATAATTTTGGAAAAGAATTCAACGAAACATTTTATTCAGCTAACTCTTTCTTAGAAAATTTCAGAAATGCAGGTAAACATGGAATCGAAGCTTTAGTCGAATTGATAAAATTCGATGACGAAATAAGTTCGAAGTTGTTTGAAGAATTGGCTTCTAAAGCTTGCGATGAACAAGTGAATTTTGCACAGCCTTCTTCAATATGGAGAAACACAGTTTGTCATGGAGATTTCTGGACAAAAAATTATATGGTGAAATTTGAAAATGACCATGTAGAAAATTGTATTATGATCGATTTTCAAACGTATAGATATGCACCGCCAGCGCAAGATCTAATGGCCTTCATTTACTTGAACTCAAATGCCGAAATTAGAAGAAAAAATATGAGTAGCTGGTTAGAATTATACTATTCGTTTTTTTCCGATTATCTTGGGAAATATTCCATAGATGTAAAAAGTATCCTTTCTAAAACAGAATACCATGAAAGTTGCAAATTTTACGAGCAATTTGCTATTACTCAATCCATAACTCATTTTCAAGTGATTATGGCGTCAAACGAAAACATGAATCCATTCGTCTCTGATCAGAAAAGCGCCAGGAAGATTTTCTTTGAAAGTCGTTACGATTTGGTGAAAACGTTATGGGAATGTGATGAAATATACAAAGAAAGACTATCGGAAGCTATCTCACATCTTAGAAGCTACATCATTTCGAAAAGAAATGATAAAATTTGACCTTGAGCGTAAGATATTTTTCGTCTTTTGACCGATCTAATGCAGTTTTTACTTATTTTAAATTATGAAATATTTTACCAGACTATTATAAAATAAAAATTTCCTTGTTTGGGTCTTTTTCACTGGGATAGTATATAGTATATACATATACATATTATATGTATATATATCATAGAGATATTACAGATAGAGGCGACAAGCCAGCCTGAAACTTGTCAGCTCGGGTGAGGGAGAGAGAGAATCTGAAGGTTAGGTTAGACTCTGACAGTTACGTCTGTCTATGTACATACTTTGAGGTTAACCGACTTGTAGTGGAATGCAGTTCGAATTCGTGGATTATTATGAAAGTTTGAGAACCAAGAACAGATATGGAGGTACCCTATTTCATAGGGAAAAACGTTTTGCAGGTGAAAATTGCTGCATAAGGTGGAGGGCGACACGAGAACTTCTAGTTATGCGTATAGATCAGCAAACCGAATGTACATATATGAAGAAAATAATTTATTTTATTTTGCCAAACAAATTTTTAAAAACCCAGAAAACACGCTTTACTAGGAAACCGAAATAGAACGATGAAAATAATTCGTTTAATTTTTTTTTTAAATTTGTGAAGAGCATGGGTTGATAGAAGTAGGTGGAGATGTGATTCGAAAGGAATTAAGTCACTGCGAAGTGCACCGCGGTTAAGAAAAATAGTTGAAACTAACAAAGGAGCTCACCTCGATATCAAGTCAATCTACGTATCTAATTGTAACCCTTTAAAATAATCTGCAGAAACTGTGAAGCAAATTTTCGAAAAGCAATGTCGGGCATTAAAAAGTCCGGGAAGTCTAAAACGGATATAAAAACTTCTCCAGCACCTGACTGCTGACTTTCCATACAGTGCAATAGTATATTTTTCTCGAAGAAAATACAACTAAAAAGTCTTGCCAAGACCTAACCAACGATGTGTATACTATGAGATTGGCAACTGCTAGGACCTATATAGGACAAGATCACTGATTTGTGAGGTTTTTTCGAAAACAGAACTTTTTACTAAAGCTAGAAGTTCAAAACGTCCTATTTTGAAATTTTTAGATTATCAGCAAATCTTCAGTTGCCATGTAGGTGTATAGTTCAGTTAATTAAAAATAATCATCAAAACACTGTTTCAATTTCAAAACAATTTGGCAGTGTGATATAGTGTTTGAATTTTGATTCTGTTCCTTTTATTATTTTTAAGCAATTAAAGCACTGTTCTTTGTATTTATGAAATAAAAATTTTGTGGTTCCTTTCCTAGCTTTGAATGAGTTTTTAAAATTTGCTATAGAATTTTTAGAGAGGTTTTCAGTTCTAAAGGATCTAATAACTCGTTTCGAGTCGATTTAAACATTCACACGATATTCGTTCAATTTACAGAGGAAAAGTGGAACGCAACGATTAAATAAATAAAATCTTACTGATATTCTTTATTTTTTAACAGTAGGTACAGATTTCAAACAAATCTTATTATAATTATAAATAAATAAATAAATTTTACATTCATGAGTGATCTATGTACACGCGATGAACAAGGTGATATTTAGTAAATTGAATATTTTTAGAGAAAAATTATATTGGATACTGAAGTTGAAGATATAATCTCCATCTAGTCATATAAATGTGTGTATATATATATATATATGAATTCTTGATTTTTACCTGTTTATCGTATTCATTCCAAGAGATATCAATTATTGGTATAACAGGTTTATTTCGAACATTACATTTTAAAATTAAAATTCATTGGACGTTTCAATGGAGTTTCCATCTTCATCAGCTAAAATCGGGATAAAATACAATTCAAATGCCTAAATATAAAACATATATACACATACACTAAAATAAAATAACATAAATTGTATCTCACCAGAATGTTCGTCGGTAGTTGTCACAATACTACTTGACTCTTGAATCTCTGTTTAACCGATGTATAATCGTTCATGCGCCAAGTACATAAAACCTACAACAAGGAACCAAGATCTAACACACCAGAGTCTACAGATAAAAAACTATACGTACCTATTCCATACATCACATACCTGACCCCGAAAATAACTAACATTTTAAAACCGTTCAGTATACAGATAGCGCATCACCTCAGAATCAGATAAAACAACTCTACACCACCACTTAAAGAGCAAAATTCCAACAGAAAAGAAATCCACGTAGTATACAGCGTTCCCTGCAAAGATTGCAATAAAGTATATATCGGACAAACCTCACAACGACGTCTACAAAGGATAGACTAAAAGCCCACAGATATGCCAAAACAGCGAACACTGCACTGAACAACAACACAAACAATCAGAAAGACATGATTTTCGATTACGATGAAACACACACAATACTAACTATAGAAAAAAAACTTAAAATCACGCGAAATCCTTGAAATGATTTTTATACAGAAGAACCAAGACAACACAGTTAACAACAAAATAGATATAAAGGGCCTAAAGTTCGATATATGCCCCATTATTGTAATACATGAGCTCTATAGCGCAATGAACGATTATACATCGGTTAAACAGAGATTCATCAAAGAGTCAAGTAGTATTGTGACAACTACCGACGAACATTCTGGTGAGATACAATTTATGTTATCTTTATTTTAGTGTATGTGTATATATGTTTTATATTAGGCATTTGAATTGTATTTTATCCCGATTTTAGCTGATGAAGATGGAAACTCCATTGAAACGTCCAATGAATTTTAATTTTAAAATGTAAATGTTCGAAATAAACCTGTATACCAATAATTTGATATCTCTTGGAATATATATATATATATATATATATATATATATATATATAAATATATATATATATATATATATATATATATATATATATATAGAAAATGTCGGATAGTCGCAGCGTGTAGATGAAGATGAAATCAAATCAACACTCCGACGAAGATAGTTTCGAGAGATGGAAATTCATCCCTTTCCATGAGAATGATAGAAAATCCGAAGGAAACATTAGACGGTCTATTTTGCTCTTCAACGAGCTCATCAGTAGTGTCCTACTACTGATCGACTATCGAGCGAGTGGGCAACGACATCAAAACCACATAACCACCTCATAGTTCCTATGAAGAGAGTCATGTTCCCATCGTTTGTGTCACGAATGTCGAGTTTTTTAACATTCTCCATTGAAGGATAAATGGAAATTTCAACTCGTCGAAGAAGCTCCGTTGGAATTTTGATTTGATTAAATTATTAAATAAATTTCATATAAAGACGATATCATATCTCTTTCAAATAAAATAATCTTCATAATCGAAGATTGTTTCCATCTACTCGAGGGGTCTCAAAGAGAACTAAGAGAGTGGTGAATTCTATAAAACTTCCAAAACGAATCACAGTGATGCCTAAGTTAAATTAGTACACATTTGAAAAATTAAGACTAATTCGATAAATAGCAAATAATTTTTTCTATTATATATTTCATCTCTAAAATTGCAACTCAATCTCAAATGCCTTCATTTTATCGCCTAGAAGAAAAGCCTAAGGAAATATGTTCTTGCGATTGAAAATGTACTATATATTTATAAAATGTATATCAAAAGCTAGAATTTTTCATTGTCTCGCATATTTTGATCATATAATCAATATACAGTTCTGGTACAGTTGTGTTTAAATTAAATAATATTACCGAAATTTATAAATTATTTAATTGATGAATCCTATAATTTATTTATATAAACTGATAATATTTAAGGCAGATTGCCTTAATTTAAAAATTTCTTTGTTTACCACATATTCGTCAAATGTGAAAACAGTAGGTACTATTACCATTTTCAACTGGTTCACCATATTCCTCTCATAAATTTGATTTAAGATTTAAATTAGTAAAAGGAATATCTCTTTTGAATAAATTCATTCACATCAGTTTATCTTTCTCAAATATTTCAGTTCGGATTATCTTTTTCGTTGATACTGGAGAAAAAGGCTTCAATAGGAAGTATAGGATCTTCGGTCGAAATCGAATAAAAATTCGGTATTCTTCTACTACTAGTTGCTACGGTTTTGAACCCTTCATATGCATTTTTCATTGATGAAGTTAAATCTGATACTCTTTGCGAATACATAAGAGCATCATTTTTCAAAATATCACTTGGAGTAATAGCAGAATCGTCATTAGACTCTGCGATGTTTTCTTTATCAGGGGACATTGTATTGCCTACATCTATTGATGAACTACCTCTACGATCATTCATTATAGTTGTGATATCGTTCTCATTGATTTCTATCTCTTCTGTTTTATTTTTATTCATAATTCTAGATTTTAAACTTATTGCTGGAGGTCTTCTTCGATTGGAAAATAAGTTTGGCTTGATAGAAATTTTGGTAGATACACTTGGATATTGTTCAGTTGTAGTTTTGATCCTTCCAAATGGCCGTAGCCTTGTATTTACAGCCTTTACATTTGTTTCTTTAATGAGTTCATTAGTAGCTGAATGAGATTGGCCATGCCGAGGTTCCTTTGGAATGAATTTGTTTTTTGTTGTTTCCTCTGAAGCTTGTGTCGTTGTTGTTGTTGTTGGCAAGGGTCTCCTTAATCTAGTTGGAAATCTTAACCTAACATTTTCAGTTGATATTTTGGTTGGTTCTGTACTAGTAGTTGTTGATGAATATTGGCTAAGCCTCTGACGATAATCTTTTACGCTAAATCGAGGTCTGTTTGAAGCATTGTATTTGATTGGGCGCCTACGGTGAGATTTTGTGGAAGTAACTGGCATTACGGTTGTTGTAGGTTCCGTACTAGTTGTCTTAGAAATATCTGAATTTTCAAAAGCAGAGGAGTGAATTCCCGAAATTCCTGACGTAGTCGATTCTATTTCATATTCCGAAAGACTAGGGGTTGATGAGGTAATAATAGGTGATTCTGTTATATTGAAGACTTTTTGCGGTTGAAATTGTTTATCCATTTTATTTGGATTTTCGTCCTCTTCAAAATTATTCAAATTATCATTACTTATGTGTTCTTCATTTTCATTGCTATTTTCATGAACTGATGTAGAAAATCCAAGATTATAATCTGAATTCTTGTTATATTGAGTGCTTTCATCATTATTTTTTCCTGCAGTTGTTTTAGTTTCTTCGTTAGATTCTTCATCACTATAATAATGGGTAGGTACTTTAGTGTAAATACTTTCCTCGTTGTTAGAAACAAATTCAGTTTGTACATCTGACGTAAATGTAGATTCAGAATTATCTTTTTCAACATCTTTGATATTCTGGGTTGTAAAGTGCTGAACTATTGGCAATACAGTTACATCTTCCTCTTCAAATGTTACTTTAGTTAACTTTGTAGTCACTTCTTCTTCCGACTCATATTTGCTTGGGCGCACTCTTTTTCTGTGTTGCTTTTTGCGAAGGTCACCTTGATGTGGTCTCTTCCGATGGCGATCTCTTATTCGATTGAATTGTGGTACTTCTTCCGATTGTTCATCTAAACTACTAACTGTGGGCCTTAGTTTTATTGGCCTTCTGGAACGATAGGGTCTTTCAGTTTCTATCTCATCAGCTGAATATGAAGAAATGGAGGTATTCTCATTTTCAGTAATAACTTCTGTTGGTTGTTCTGTGGTCGTTGTATGTCTGGTCGTTGGTCTCCTTCTTCGACTGTTTGAAACTACCTTCACTGGTTTATCAGTTTCTATTTTAGGTAATTCAGTTGTTGTTGGTGTCTCCTCAGTAGTTGGTATTGGAACTGGTTTACCAGTAGCACCTTCTGGAAATGCTTCAGTATTGGAAATTGTTCCAGGTGTTCCCAGTATTGGATAATGAGTCGATACCTCTTTAACGTCAAAGAGATATGGATCATGAGTATATACATCTGAGTACTGTTTCACATTATTCGATAATTGACCGAATATAGTAGATACTTCCTCTTGAGTTGGTGAAGTAGAAAAAACAATATCAGGTTTCAATGGGGTTGGTAAAAATTGAGGAAAGTTGAGCTCCACTGGCTGAGCAATATTACTAGGTTTGAGGTATTTATTTGGAGATGGTGTATTATCATCCCATTTACCTTCAGTTACTTCGTAAGTGGGGGGTTTTGGGTATTCTGTTATTGGTTTCTGAAAAGTGTGGTAATTATCATCGAATCCTTTGAATAGCTGCGAATTAAACTTTGGAGGTATATCATTATGGAAGGTTTTCAATTTTTCTTTCGTTATTTGAATGGCAGACGGACTGGTGTGTTTTTGTTTGCCAAAATTGAAAAGCGATTGATCATATGAAGGTAGCTGTAAAATCAAATCGTTTGGTCCCAGAGGATTGTGACTGAATATAATCTTATCGTTTGGAGTTTGGATTTCTGGATTCAAATGTTTATTAGTATGCCTCATCTGATTTTTCTCGAAGTTCTTGAAGATGGGGGGACGCAAAAGATTTTGATGTGAATCTATTTGGTATGGGGGTATAACTTCGTTTGTTTGTTGTTTTTGGAAAATAATGTGTTGAACTGGAGAATTTTGGTGATATAAATTTTTGGGTGGGAAATGACTAGAATACTCCAAATGGGAATGAGGTTGTTTTATGGAATATAATTTGTGCCCAGGGGTTCCCAATCCAGATGATTCTCTTGTTCTCACATTTTTGTTCTGAGACAAATATGTATGATGCCCTGAAATGTAAATTAGATATTTTAATTAATTTATATGTGAAAAAATGTTAAATTGTATTTATTTTCAGTTATCAATAATATATTTGGATGAATACATCCTACTGTCTACTTTTTTACTTTTTCCGAAAAGCATTTGTATTGTGTTATGTCAAAAATGACGTTCATAGGTCCTAAAATAATTATCAATATTTTCTACAATGAAATTCATTATTTGATTAGGGTTGGAACATTGTTGAAAAAGGTTCATTTTTATAGATTTGATGAAATATGGTAATAAGTATTACAGACAGTTCAAAAAATAATATTCAAAATTAAACTGAGAGAACTGACAAACACCATTTTTTTCAATTGGAAATCCCCTGAATTAATAATTTTATATTAATTTTATATTATTGGATATCATTATATGGCGATCTTGCTATGCACTGAAAGTTTAATAATTCTGCTAGGGAAATGTATGAAACTATCATTTGGTATTTGGAAGTTATTAATAACAATGTCAGAACGCTTCAAGTATACAGACGGAGACTATTTAAACTTATTTATTATTTATGGAGAACGTGATAAGGTTATATCAAGAGCGTGTGACACATTTGCTATTCGGTATCAGAAAAAACAGAAGCCATCAACATTTGAAGTTAAACTAATTATATAAAATTTCAAGAACTTCGGATAAGACCATGCTAAAGTATTTTTCGTATTATGTAAGTGACCCAATATTACCTGATGATGGTGCAGGAACATAAACTTCATTCCTAGAACTTTGAGACACAATCTGACTACTCAGTGGTTTTTTCATGACCCATCTATTACTTGCATGATGACCTTTTATTGAACCTTTTTTTAACACACCATGCTGTCCAGGTCGTCCTTGAGTGACAGCGTTCAGTGGTATATGTGGACCATGATTCCCATGCCTTGGAAGAAGGAAATACTGAGGAGATTGTTTGGTATGAGGAGGAATTTTTCCTGCAAGAAAATGTTATTTGAAATTGATATTTTCAAAGAAATAAATCAATGAAAACTCCACTATATAATAGTTGGGCATAAAGAAGATATGAAAAGTAAACTTTGCTTTGTTCGGTATAAGAAAGAATATATTGGAATGATAATTTCACAAAATGCAGCACAAATTTGTTATCTGGCTTGAATTTGGCAAATATTTCATAAAAGGATTACGAATAGTTGACTACTAAAAGTAGTTTATTACAAGATAATCCTCCATCCATTACAAAATATTGAAGAAAACTTAGTTTCAATGGCTGTTTGCATATCCGCAACCTACTTAATTTTTAATTTGGGTATGAATTCAGATGTTCCTATAATAGGGTTGCAAATAAAACGTTCTTTTGATGAGAAACGCATTATATCTTGAACAAATCAGTTCCTAATTCCAGACTTCAAAAACTTAGACAGACTTCCTCCTCATTTGCAGCAAAATGGCTGAATTTGGCTAATTCAGATTGATTAATAGATCCTTCCAAAATTGGATATGATTTTTCATTGTTTAAGGTTCTTCTGTTAAACGATTTTGAATGAAGGAAACTATTATATTTAACAAGATATATAGGTATTAATATGAATGTGGATGTATTGTCCAGTATATAGCTAATGATCGAAAAAATCAATTTCAAAATGAATTCCTCTATCAGATCGAACGTGATAATTCGTGAGATAAATTCAACTTTTCCGGAAAACTAGTCTAATACATTTCCTCTTTCCAAGCCATTTAGCATTTGTTCGAACTATTAGGATCAAGAAATTTGTAATAAGTGTAGTTCAATAAGCACATACGACTAAAGTATAAGCTCGGATCAGCTCAAGATGAGTATATACCCTCGAGATTAACACCCGGTTAGAAATGGATAGGTAAGATGAATTATATTTAGTATGACATTATTGAATACTCTTTTCTGAAATACTATGTATGCATTAATACAGTATTTCCTGTACATCTGTTGAAATAGTTTATGTGTTTGTCGTTATCAAATAATGATATTAACAAGTACTTGTCTTTTATTCGCCAAATAATTATATATATATATATATATATATATATATATATATATATATATATATATATATATATATATATATATATATATATATATATATATACATATATATTTGTGTGTGTTTGTGTTCTAGTTCTCAGTACTAGATTATATTCAGACAAAAACCCTAGCGATTCATATAGTTTATGACTTGTGGCTTGTGGTCAGTTGTACGAACGTACTGAAATATTTTCAAAATTTATATCAATATCGAAGGAAAAGTAATGAAGAAGGAATAGTAAAAATTAGTTTGTTCAACTAATAAAAGAAAGCTTTTGCTATTAAATAGAAAACATCATTTTCAAGTATATGTCAAGTAGATGATTTGTTCCGAACTGTACAAGAGGATAAGTTTGTAACAGTATGACATGAGCACCTAAAACGAACAATACACATTAAAAAACTAATCACATAAAGCACTGGGGGGTTCTTCATGACTCCCGATGGAAACAAACAGTTTTCTTGGATATTACTCGTAATTGAGGACCTCGGTGCAAGAAGGGGATAAGTTACATTTTTAAAATTTTTCAAAAGATGCGAAAGATATTTAAAATTTGAAAAATGTTTTTATGTGTTTTTTTTTCAGAGAGAGCATTTTTTTGCATAAAAATTCCGCTTGGTATAATTTGAACAACAAAAAACACAAATATCATCAGAACTTTTTATTTGCTGCAAAAACGGTCACACCTCGAAGCGAAAACATACTACATAGCGAAAAAATGGATACGCTATTGTATTGAATATGCACTGCAGTGAAACGCGGCTAGTGACAAGCATCGCTAAATCTCACCATTATTCAACCGTCATTAAAATTAAAATAACCCTTCATTTGGCGCAAAAACGAGATAAGTCATTGTGAATTCTTGCAACAAATTTATGAAGGGGATAAGTCCAAAGTGCTTATAACTTCAGTGTTTGTGGAGATACTCGTCCCATTCTTGCACCGATCGGGTATATTTTGTACAAGTTCATGAGACTTAGAAATCAATGTCGAAAAAGTATTAACTAATTCCCCCTTGCACCAAGGTCCTCAATTATTGAAAATCTGTTGAAGTTACTAGATGTTTAATGGGAAATTAAAAACACAGCTACGTGATATTTTATGTATTATATAGTTAATATTCAATTGAAGAGAGAGAAATATAACCCTAGGGTTTCCGGAAAATTACAGTTTTAGTAGAATGTGCATTTCTAGGTCCAAAATTTTCATGAGAATAAAAATTCAAAAATGTGCAGAAGTAAAATTTGGTGAAAAGATGAAAAGTAGTGAATCTTCATTCAATTAAATCTGTATTGAAGGAAGCGTAATCTTCAATAATTCATTAATATAATTTCTGTTATTTTTAATATTCTCTTTATGGCTTGTAACAAAACAACTAGTATGAAGGATGTTCATCTATTATAACAAAAAATATTAATTGTAAAAAAAAAATAAAGAAATCACAAAGAACAAAAAAACAATTGTTTCAAGATTTTTTTTTTATTGTAGATTTTTTGCATTTTTTTTTTTTTTATTTTTTATATTATTTTTTTTAGTTACTTGTTTTGGTTCTTATTATAAGTTTCTTGTTTTTTTTCTATCTCAAAAAAACTGACCTATAGTCAAAAATTCACGTCATATGGCTTATTCTTGATAGGATCTCTTTATATATACATTTTAAACGCAAAAATTACAACAGCAACGAAGTTACTGTTACAGTAAAGTTAAATATACATTTCATATAATATATCGAACAATTCATCAAGTGACCTTCCTTCTTATTACCAATTACAAAGTTTTCAACACATTTGCCGTAATTTTCGGAATTCGATTACAAGAAACGAAATTCCATTGATAAGTGCATTGAATACATTATTGATACTTAATCATAAGCTATTAAACTCATTAGACCTTCCTTGAAAGTTTCATAAATGAGGCAATAACATGTATGGCTCAGAATGATCAATAGTTTTAATACCGAAACTATTTAATATTAACCTATTATATGCTACAAGAAAGATATATCCTACAACTTTTAAATTTGTCAACCAATTGATATATTTATTTATACTATATATATATATATATATATATATATATATATATATATATATATAATATATGATATATACAGGGTGGAGTCTTTTGATATGGGAAAGCTTGATTGCACCCTACAACCGTTGATGAATCATCGAACGAACCCAAATGATTCCCTGCAAATGGGAGGTCAGGGTGCAGTTCGTAAAATTATTTTGCCCTTTACAGGGTGTACCATTTTTACGGAGCAAATTTTAAGATATATATATATATATATATATATAAAGATATATATATATATATATATATATATATATATATATATATATATATATATATATATATATATATATATATATATATATACTATATATATATCACAGGGTGAGTCATTGATGATATGGGAAAAGCTTGATTGCACTACACCGTTAATGATATCGAAAACGAACCCAAACAGTTCTGCAAATTGGAGTCAGACTGCAGTTCGTAAAATTTATTTTGCCCTTCAACAGGTGTGTTATCATTTTTACGGAAGCAAAAATTTTTTAAGATACTTTTTTTGCAGGGCAATCTATACATATTTGAATTTGTTCTTTATTGAGCTTTTGTAAAATTCGTTTGAGTTTTTGCAAATCGCTTCAGCCGTTCAGAAGTTTTCAATTTTTTCTGAAAATTAATGCCTTTGCAGGCATTATTTAAAAAATCGCAGGGGCACTTGATTTTTCTAATATCAAGTTGTATATTGGGCCTGTGTCTAAGTAAACTGTTCTGGGTATCTTTTGACGGAGAGATAATACTATTTTAATTGGTGACATTACCTTACTGTGACACATTGATTTTGGTACACTTTTGAAAGGCCCATATCTTGATTTTTTCAAATGGCACTCTATTTAATTTGATTACTTAGTCGCACTAAACATGTCCATTCTTCATCTTTTGCTATATTTATGTTTTTTTCCAAAGTTGATGGTTTAGAAGATAATTCACATTTTCAAAAAAATCAAAACCATTATTTCATCTTTTAAAGCGAGTGACATGAAAAAAACAATTAATTCTGATAACAGACTTTCACTTGTTCATAATGTTGTTAATCGCATGGCCTATCTAACTTGATTTATGCATTTCGATTTCAGAAAATTGTCTTTTTATTTGCGCGTCTTTTCTGGAGAAAAAAGCTTTATACTATCACAATGACATTTTTGAAAAGGTAAAGAAAAAGACAAATTTTAATAGTCTATAAATAGACAGGGAATTCCATCTAAAAAAACATAAGTTTGCTTTATAACTCAAAAATAGTAAATATGTAACAAAAATTATCTACACCAATGCATTCTTCGGAAAAAAATCTATAAGAATGTTACATTACCTTTTCGATAAGATGAAGGATAACGGCGATACGACGGGAATCCCAAAATGTAACATTTTCAAAAATGCCCTGTATCTTAAAAACTAAAAGAGTTATTAAAATTATGTTGACGGCATCTTCAGTTTTACGAAAAAGTAGCAGTGTCGCGAAAACCGCAACCCTCTATCTTCAAAAATAACGGAGATATAATATATTCAATATTCAAATTTACCCAAAGTGGGACACCCTGTACTGAGCTTCTATAATTTGTTTTCAATAATTTCTCATCAAACTTTGAAATTGACGCCCGTAGCAGTTACGTTGACGTCTGTTATCAGAATTTATTGTTTTTCATGTCACTCGTTTAAAAGATGAAATAATGTGGTGATTTTTTTGAAAATGTGAATTATCTTCTAAACCATCAACTTTTGGAAAAAACATGAATATAGAAAAGATGAAGAATGACATGTTTAATGCGACTAAGTAATCAAGTAAATAGAGTGCCATTTGAAAAAATCAAGATATGGCCTTTCAAAGTGTACCAAAATCAATGTGTCACAGTAAGGTAATGTCACAATTAAAATAGATTATCTCTCCGTCAAAAGATACCCAGAACAATTACTTAGACAAAGTCCAAATAACAACTTGATATTCAAAAAACCAAGTGCCCTGCGATTTTTTTAAAAATGCCTGCAAAGGCATTAATTTTCAGAAAAAATCGAATAACTTCTGAACGGCTGAAGCGATTTGCAAAAACTCAACGAATTTACAAATCTCAATAAAGGACAAATTCAAATATGTAGATTGCCCTTCAAAAAAAGTATCTTAAAATTTGCTCCGTAAAAATGATACACCCTGTAAAGGGCAAAATAATTTTACGAACTGCAGTCTGACCTCCAATTTGCAGAACTGTTTGGTTCGTTTCGATATCATTAACGGTGTAGGTGCAATCAAGCTTTCCCATATCAATGACTCACCCTGTATATATATATATATATATATATCTATCTATATATATATATATATATATATAAATATATATATAATAGTATATACTATAATAAATATATATTATATATATATATATATATATATATATATATATATATATATATAAATATATATATATATATATATATATATATATAGTATATATATATATATATATATAATATATATATATATATATTTATATATATATATATATATATATATATATATATATAATATATATATATATATATATATAATATATATAATATATATATATATATATATATATATATATATATAATAAAGTTTAAACTTTAAAATAAAACACACTTGGTTTAAGTTTCACTATATAAAAATATTCAGATACTGCAATTAGCAGTAAAGGATAAATTACCCCTTATGAACGAATAAATTGATTTTCAGGTATCACCTTTGCTGTTTTCTGTTTTCTGTTTTATAAAATTATAAAATAAGATGTAATACTCTTCTGTAATCAGTCTTGATAATGAGTTCATAACTCGAAACATCCTTTACTGCTGAATAGAGTATCTAAATATTTTTATATAGTAAAACTTAAGCCAAGTGTGTTTTATTTTAAAGTTTAAACTTTATTCTTTATGATGTTTCACCAAGTGTTGTGCGAGAATTCAATCTCAGTTATATATATATATATATATATATATATATATATATATATATATATATATATATATATATATATATATATATATATATATATATATATATATATGAACATTGAATATGTATGACGCGAGTCGTGCCATCTCCAGATACAAATAGTAACTGCCACTACTTGTATCTGATAACATCACCAAAACGCATTATACTTATTCAATTAATAAAAATTTTATATTTATCTTATTCATTATATTATAATAAATTAACAAACTCATTCAACTATCGGCTACAATATTATTTCT
>JARQZK010003079.1:0-60000 GCA_030704885.1 Cynegetis impunctata | reverse complement strand
GCTATTGAACTCCTTATAAACTAAGCTTATAAACTCCTGATTTTTGATTCGGTATAGTTTTATCTATTATCATCATTAAAAATTAATTGAGAGATTTTTTGTAATGTTTGAAGGCTACTTATATATTGTTTTTGGACAGTATGTTGCTAATTCTGTTGGAAATTGAACAAAAATAAGTAAATGATGTATATGTTTGTTTTTATAGTTGATATGTGCGTATGTTTGGTTAAATGTTATTTGTTTTTGCTTTCTATTCATTAAAGCGTTTATAGTAGCATTATCATAGCGATTATTTCTTGATATTTGTTCAATTTCGTCTGGTTTTCTGTATGACCTATCTAGTTGAAGTAGAAGAGAAAAAGCTCTATATAATATTGACAGACATGCTGTTCATTTTTGTAAACTAGGGTGAATGCAATATTTAAGACTTAAGCTATCTGTGAGAGTAGATTTTCTGAAGATATCGAAAGATACTTCGTTTTTTTGTCTGAATTTGGCGATGCCTATAAAATTAATTTTACTATCCATTTAATTTTCAACTGTGCAGTTGTATACTATTTAAATGACTCAAAGTAAGTTTGTTTCAGTACCAATATCATCTACATATTTATACCAAAAAATGATATGTTTTGAGAATTTAGTGTTTAGAATAGTTTCCTTCAGATTTGTCATAAATGTTTCTGCTAAAAAAGGACTGAGGAGAGACCGTTTCTAGACAGTCTGTATCTTTGTTTATAATAGTATATTATTCAACGAGCACAAAATGATTGCTATTTTTCACGAGGGTGAATTGCGACACTCGCTTGCAGCTCGTGTCGCAATTCACCCGAGTGAAAAATTGTAATTTTGTGCGAGTAGAATACTATACTTTGTCCACGACTTCCTCGAAAAATTAGTAATAATCTGCATTTTCAACAATAAAAATAGTTATCAAAAGTGTTGACATAACATTTTCTGTGTTCACTGAAAACTGCATACTCACGTAAACGTCAACTATTTCACTTGACATCGATTCCATTCCTTTCTTTCACTCTGATAAAAATGAAATAGATAATTTATTAGAGTAAATATTCAATAAGTTCGGCATTATATTAAATATTAGTTTAATAATTTGCCTAAAAGTTATCTTAGTTACATAAAACCTAAAAATCTAATAACAATACTATCCTAACAATGTGAATGATAGTCTCAAGTTTGGACATACGTTCTGAGTGTGACGTCATGCAGTGTATAATAAACCATTATACACACTAGTGAATAATAGGTATAATTGTACTTCAGGAAGCACACGTATAATGAATGATTTATAGTACAGTCGTGGACAAAATATATTCTTTATTGAAAATTGTTTTCTTCAATACCTTCACAAGTTAAAGAGTGTAAAAATTTCTTCTTTGATAAATAGGTGTATACTGTTTGTGAGTAGGTACTATGTAGGACTCCAGTCGCAAATTTTTAAATAAAAATAGTGTTAAAAAAATATATTGTTTCTCATTTATAGTTAGAATGCATAATCATAAAGTTCAATATTGAGTTAACTATTTCTAGATTGTTATGTCATACTTTATAATCTATATTCAATACATCAACTTTAATGAGAGACAATCAGTCATGATTTCCAATGTTTTAGGAAAGTGACTTAATTTGTTACGGTATTATTGAGGTGAAGGTCTCCTCATTTCCTTCATTCAGTAGATTGTATTGTAGTTACAGTAACCTTACCTGCATGCCGTCTGAAGCATCTGCGTATCCGATAGCCAAATGCAAGAACATAACTGTAAAAAAAAAGTGAAATTTCCATTAATTTTGTTGGGCAGTCATGTGTTGAGAAACTGTCAAAGCATCATTTTTCGCTTGGTAATGTTTGTTTGAATTGAATGTGCTTAATCATTAATTCCGTAAAACTAACTTTCGATTGACTGACTTTCATTGTAAATATAAAATGTTTTAAATAGTTGATGGAATCCGTCGTTACTACGTGATAATTTAACATGATTAACAAAACTAAATTTGATTTTACTACGTTTATTATCTGCCCGATGATGGTCTAGTGACCGAAATTGCAATCGCAGTGTTATATTTTTCAAAATATTTTGTGATAATAAACGTAGTAAAATCAAATTTAGTTTTGTTAATAAAATGTTTTATCATTTTTCCACAACTTCAAACTTTTTGAAATGAGTTTATCGATTTTTTAAACCTCAATAGCACAAAACCAACTTATCCATTGATAACTCATAATTACAACAGCTCTAACAATAACTAACAATAAATTTAAATCAAATCTTTGCGATTGCTCAATTTGGCTGGTTTATTATGTTTAGGACGATTTGAAGTGAAATTTCCATTACTTTTGTAGGGCTGTCATGTGTTGAGAAACTATCAAAGCATCATTTTTTTTCAGTTATATTAGTTTGCATTTAATGCACTCAATCATTAATGAGTATTCCGTGATAGTTATTTATGTACCAAGTGCGTTATATAGATCCTTACGCCCGGAGGGAAACATTCGGCCTGAAGGCCTTTATCACGTAGTGCATACAAGATTTTATTTTTGACGAAAAAATTATTTTATTATAATGAAAGGCAATTTTAAAATGGGTTCATTGCTCCTATACTTTCTATCTTCCTTCTCATAGTAGGCATGTCATTTGTTGATATTTTGACGTTTGTGAATATTTTTGTCATCATATTTACTGACTGTCATTGCTGCTTTCTTTGTGTAGTCTTATAGAAATAATTGAGATGAAAATGAATTTACCCAAGAATATCATAGAAAATGCAGCCAAAGCTGCGAATAATTTATTGCCGGAGAAATCCAGAGTCGTATACGACAAGGATTATGAAGTATTTAATCAATGAAAGATGCTTCATTTCTCCTGGTACAATTAGGGCGTTATGGCCTAGGGCATAATGAGTGTGTTTATAGCAACCATATCCTAGGTGAAATAAACATATAATATACAAGTGAAAAATAAAGATGACTTCCGATTGTTGATTTTTAATACTTACTGATTCATTGTGAATATAATATATTTTATTGTTTTTCAGTATCTTCAAACTTTTCACGAGGAGTTTGAAAATTCTTTAAAGCTCAATAAACTGACATCAACTAAAAACAAATAGAAATCGAAATTGAATCTTCGTTATTATGCACTCAATTGAAGTAATAACGTTTGAAAAAAAACAGTGGCTGATTTTATACAAGCCTTAGTAGACAATGAATAGAAAAAGCATTATTGTGAAACTAAATCACTTTTCAATCAGAGAACGAATTGTAATTTCCGAAAATATACATAGCGTTATTTTATTATCACAGTAGTATAATTTCTAGTTCTGATTAAAATTTCATATTCTAATAGATGTATATATATATATATACCTACAGGTTTTTCAAACTTACGTCGGCACTATTGCTTACTTCCTAATTATTGAAGCTACGAAGACGATCAAATAGGCAAACTAGTAGTATTTTTCTCGCTTTATCATGGTGAAAACGGAAAAAAATGGGAACATGCGTTCAAGAGTTATGTCAAAAACTTCAATTTTTTTAAATGGGATACCCAGTGTACAATACCTTCAGTCGATAGCAAAATCAATTTTGAACAAATATTGACGTATGACACCTTGTCCTAAAGTCGAAACTGACAAAGCTGTTGATGATTTTTTAAACTCGTCAAAGAGCTTTAGTTAAAGGTTGTGTTATAGTTTGCCGTCACTTTGCCTTGTCATAAAGTAAAAAGAATATCCAGAATGTTAAACAATATTTTTTATTTTAAATTATTCTATAAACTTCTCAAAAACAACAAAATTCCAACTAGATGCTCAAAAACATTTCCCTCTTGCTCGAAGCATATTTGAGCCCGCTTGTTTACGTTTCTAGTGGCCCTCGCAATGAATCTACGATCCACATTATTGATAGTATAAGTGATACCTTGCTGGGGATTCTCAATATTATCATACCGCCTTTCATACACCACATCTTTCCAATACGCTTAAAAGATAAAAATCCATAGGGGTCATGTCTGGTGATCGAGAAGGTTGGTTGATAAATATCTGCCATAAAAATTTTTTTTCAATACGATATGAACCTGGTGAACATTATGCGCAGGGGCTTTATCATGTTGAAAGAATATATGTTGTTCAAGAAGTCTGGAAGTGTGGCGGTTAACATTTCGACGTACACATCACCAGTTAATACATCTTGATAGAATATGGGGCCCAATATTCTTGAGCCGAACAAACCACAACGAACAATAACACCAAGCGTCTCGGCTGGTTACAAAGACGGACAAGTGACGAATTTTCTCGACTCCAATAATGTCTGTTTTTCCTGATATTCACCTATTGGAGAAATTTGATTCGTTTATCCAGAGAATTAAGTTGACAAAACTGCACGAGTCTTTCTTGATCTTTTGGTGCCGGCGTCTGTGAAGGTCTGTACCTAAACGGCACAAACTTATGATTTTTAGAATATTGTGTATAGTTTCCAAACATAGTCCACTTTCGTGGATGAAATCGTTAGTTGAATTAATAGGATGAGCTTCAAAGTAAGCTAAGATATAAATTTCAGTTGCTTCACTTATTATGAAGTGTTTATTGGTTCTAGCCTTCATGAACACATTTTCATTCGACCTAAACTTACGATACAATTACAAAAAGTATCTTCAATCTGGCAAGTTACGCAGGGGAAACAAATCACCATAACGTTCACGAGCTCAGTGGCTATTTTTTTGACAAACTATATAACATTCCAACATATCACAATTTTCTGATTGCGTGAAAGGAATTTTTCTAGTCAAAAAACATAAACTGAAAAATGTTTACTACCAAAATTTAAATTTGACATTTTAATCTTCATGGCAGTTGTAAAACAAACGAATTTTTCATGAAATAACGAATTTGAAAAATCATCAATAACTTGTCATTTTTGACTTTCGGATAAAAATTCATAGGACATCTTTCGTTCAATATTGAAATTGCTATGCTGAAAATATTTTATACTGGGTGTGCCTTTTAAAAATATTGAAGTTTTTGACATAACACTCTTCCGTTTTTAATATCGTAATCAACAAGAAGAATACCAATAGTTTGCTCATTCAACCGACGTTGTAGCACGAATAATTACTAAGTTAGCAATAGTGGCGACTTAAGTTTGAAAACCTTATATACATATATATATATATATATATATATATATATATATATATATATATATATATATATATTTATATATATACTTTCTAACTGAAAGCGAAAGCTGACGGGTCTATGTAGACGAAATGTTTTTTAATTTGTTACTGTGGATCATTGTCAAGTTTTGTTTTGCGTAGTTTTTATAAATTGTTAATGTAAATCTGTGATTTATGTGAAAAGTTTTTAATTTTGTCTCCTTTTATTTTAGTGATGGTAACATATTGATGCAAACATTTTGATCAAGGTCAAAGTAACAGACCGAAACGTTAATGAAAATAGAAATATATATAATCGTAAGATTGTTTAACTGAACCTAAAAACCTACTAACTTTGTTCTTTAAATCTAAATATATGGGCTTCGTCTTCGTTGAAGTCTGCTCGACGTTTCGGCAAAATCACATTTGCCATCTTCATGTAGCTCTTCTTGGTCGGAATGAATACACTGAACTAATGAATACACTGAACAGTTCAGTATATTCATTCCGACCAAGAAGAGCTACCTGAAGATGGCAAATGTGATTTTGCCGAAACGTCGAGCAGACTACAACGAAGACGAAGCCCATACGCGGATACAAACCCGTGAAACCAGACAAACAGATTATCTCCGCGAGAACCTGAAAATTAATATATATATATATATATATATATATATATATATATATATATATATATATATATATATATATATTATATATATATATATTTTTTTTTTAAATTTTTTTTTGTTCATCGATTTTTAGTAATAACAGGTCATATTTCAGTTTGAAAACCAATTTCATTAAGTTCAGGTCTGTCAATATTAGATAGAAAGAGGAACGTATAAAATAGGTTTTAATTATTTGATTTAAAGATTACTCTTCAAGAAGACATTGCTCGTAATTTCGACCATATTCAATATTACACGTATTCTGAAATGGTGGATTTGGATGTGATTGTTTGGGTGTTGTGAATGTGTGGATGATGTTGAAGAAATTCAATCTGAGTTTGAAGTTAGTCTATTAAAGAAAAGCATGTTTAGTTGAGTGGAAAAATTTATGTGTTTAGATTTATTTTGTTCGTTGAAAAAATTTAATCTCTATATATTGTACTTACATTTTTTTAACAGTTCTATCATTATTAATATCACTAGTTACATCTTTTCGAATAAGTAATATGGAACAATCAATGTTCCATGGGTTTTAAAGTTTATGAATTCCATTTTTTGTGATTTTCTGAATAAGTTGTATTATTTTGTATATTGTATATATTATTTCATGGAAATTTTGTAATGTTTCATATGTATGTGATGGTTAAGTTAGTTCAAGCTCTTTGTCAATATATAAAATAATTGAACTTTTCTTTTGTAAAATATTTTCTTTGTAGAAACATTTGTTTTCTATACCTGTTTGTGATAATTTCATTATTTATACGTATAATACTAATAATAGCAAGAAAGTTTGAAATTAACTACAGTAAATAGTTATTTTAAAAAATTATTGAAATTTTGTAGAATATTATCGATGAGATCTTCAGAAGTAATTATTCAGCAATCATCCAAATATCTTTTGAGTCAAAATATTTTCACGGGAACAGACTTTCTTTCAAAAATCGCAAATCAAATTCAGCTACAAGTCTGGAAATAGGACTCTCCATCGCTGAACCCTCAATCTACCTACTGGCAAAAATCATTTACAAATTGAAATTAATTAATACCTAGTGTATATTGAATTGCATCAACAAAATCAGCTTTAGGAAAGGTAATATAATTTTCATTGATATTCCGCTTAGCATTATTTATCTTGCAACAATTGAATTTGGAATAATGCTACAAAAATGGTGAAAAAAGGCTCACAGTTTTCAGTTGATCTACTAGAATACCAATTAAATCGTAATTGATAATTTTGAAATATTTAGAAAGATTTTCTACAAAAAAACGTTTTTTTTTTTTTTTAACTCGAGGGACCTACAGTTTAACGCCGGTTCCGAACGGCCAATGGGCTTGTAATCTGAGTACATTACCCAACATTTTTAATTATTATTAACCACTGAAAACCGGACATATACAACACCCAAGAGCGCCGTGGGAATCGAACCCACAATCCTCGGTATACAAACGGCAGAAGGCAGTTCACCTTACCGCTGGGCTACCGAGGCCTCCAAAAAAAAAAAACGTTATGCGAAGGTATCATTGGAATCTTTGATAATCTATTTCAATTTAATTCTAAATCGGTAAATAATCACAATATAATTTTCATATGATATCAATATTACTGTTGGAAATCCTTTATACATAATATATATAATTATATATAATATATATATATATATATAATATATATTATATATCATAATTAAAGATGTATAGTATATATATATTATAATATATATATATATTATATATATATAACAGTGCGTAGATAGCTTTCTGCGATGGGGTATGACTTAGTTATTGAAATTTTCCCACTAAAGTTCTATTTTTGTGATAAATAATCTTGGCATGTAGTACAAATAAATTAGAAAAATTAAATTGAATAGGTAAAGTTGCAAATGAATTGAATTGAAAAAAATTAATTGAAAATTAGTAAAACATTATATCAAAAAATTAATTATATTAAAAAATTATATCAAAAAAAAAATTATTATATTACAAAATTATATCAAAAAAAAATTAGCGTAAAGCTGAATTTTTTTCCATTGATAAACCACTACCAGAGGATCATTTTCACAAAAATCCCCTTGGAGCTTCATCCTTACCTAGGGTTGCCATCCGTCCGGGTTTCCCCGGATTTGTCCTAGTTTAGGGGGCGTCCGGGGGTCGTCCGGGCGGGGCTTTCAAAATATGTCCGGGTAAAACCCGGACAAATTTTGTGTCCGGGTGTGTGAAGCTTGAGTGTCAGTGACGGAGATGAGATATTAAATGCAAACCAGTTGTGGCCGAATTTTTTCGAAACATCCATATTCTAAACTGCTCAAAATTGCTTAGTAATATTTTTGTATACCAGCTCACAATGCGAATGTAGAGTGAGTTTTTTCGCTAGGGTCGCAGTAATGGAGGAAGGAGAGAAACTTGCTAAATACACATACGCTTTCTTCTCTGATCAAAATAAAGTTTAATTTTAAAGAATTGAGTTGCTCCGACTTTTACAAATTCATGATGAAAAATAAAGACATTTTGGGATAAATTGGCAAGTCTGGAAAATAAATTCCAAGTTATGTTGAATTAGTAAAAAGAACTTGATTTCGTTAAAATTAAAACTTATTACTTACTTTTGATTTATAGTTAATAAATAATTTAGACTTTTGGGTACCTAACCTATCTAACCGAACTAGATGACATATCCTATAATTTGTTATTACAATGTAGAATGTAGTCTATTTGATTTTTGATCTACCAAAAATCATCGTCATGAGTTATTTTTTATTTAATGATAACAACAAAAAAGAGAAACTGTAAACTGTGTATAATAGAATTTTATTTGTTATTTGTTGTTCTGTTTATATGGCAAACAAGCGGATTAAAGTTTAGATAAATGAAAAAATTAAAATATAAACGATGTTTTATTTTATTAAAAAAAAATTTTTTACGGGGTGTCCGGGGAAAAACAAAATTTCACAGAAATGTCCGGGGTTTTTAAATTTTTTGTCCGGCATCGGCAATTTAGGTGATGGCAACCCTATCCTTACCCCCTCTTATAGAATGAAAATGTCAATAACTGCGGAAAGCCCTAAATCTACGATACTAATAATCGGATCAAGTTGAATGCTTTTTCGTTGTGTTTGTTATAACATAAGCTACAATAAAATTGCCCTCTTAATTTTTACGTTAAACCTAATAGTTTTCTCATAAATGAATGTGAATGCGCGACAAAATCATTTTTTTAAATTCTAACACTTTATATTAAATGAAAATGGTGAATCATTCAATTGTGAATTTATTGGTGTGAAGGTTTCCTTATTCCCGCCCGGGCTGGCACAGTAGAGGGGAGGATGCACCAATTTTTAGCTGCGATTGCGGGCGGCTGACTATTTCGTTGATCAGTCGTAGTGTATTAAAATATACGAAATATGAAGTCATATATTGCTTATGCTAATTTTGGTTCGGAGGCAAGTAATTCCCTAATCATTTTATTTGATTTACGTTCCATTATCCACCACATATGGATCTGCCGTGACTAATTAAGGCAAAATCGGCAGCTGTTAACCACGAGGATCTCAATCTATATTCTTTGGAGAAATCGGCGAGTTTGAACATGACAACCATTACAATTCTCACACATTGCAGAACAAACTATGTTAACTTTCCTGCACCCACAATATCTCCACATCCTTGTTTGCAAGCACAAGATAGTTGATGCAAAATATCATCTGGGGCAAATGGTTTTGATGATGTAACTCGTTTCAGTTGTTTTTTTCAACCTTCCATTGTTTTCTAGAGTTTCCATTTTCCATCCCCACTCTGTTTCGGGAAGTTAATTCTGTACCAACTCCGTACTTGTAAAAAAACTCTGAGTAAATGTTGATGGCACGCTTCAAGAGGTTGGTGGCAGTTTTGCCCAGGTCGACGTGACATCTTAGTGTACTCTTCTTTATCAAAGTTGTAAATCTGTTATATCGGGCATTGTTCAATAGTTGAATATTTTTTCAAACCACATGAATCCAGTATAAATTTCTCTTCTGCAGCAATCAATACGTCATACCTCTTCAGATATGTGAATAACTCAGTCAAGTCTTAAGTGTCAGGTGACAGACTCCAATCTATTCTATTGCTTTTTAATTTACCTTATGCCAAAAAAAATAAGTGGTGGTCTCACAACCTGTTAGAGCATGTGCAAATAGTAGAAGTATTCGTGAACTCTGGTATTAGTCAATCGAAGCTTCCAACTTGTAAATGGTTGTTGATTATTTAGAACCCCCTTTCACTTTCGGAAAATTTATATTTTTCTGTTTAGGAGCCAGCGCAATTGACAATGTTATTAGATCTGTATCTGAGCCCACAACTACAACAATATATAAGTTAGTGTTAATTCGATTTATAGCTGTCATGCAATATCTACAAGTGGCATATTTTTCTTCTGTTATTACCCTCGGACTATGAGTTTAAAGTTTCTGACACCAGAGCAAGCAGCAAGTTCTCTTTCACTATCTTATTCCCAAAAAGTCCTTTTTTTGCTGTAACACAAACAGCGTTTTCTCCGAACGCGATAGCGCAAGATGAATGGCTTGATACCCTTCAGTTCAGCTCTTCCTTCTTGGTTAGTAGGCTCTTCTGCATATCTGTCAAAATCAATTATAATATTTTTTTAGGTTTCATGTTCTCGCGCCTTTATTGACTGGGCTATTATGACTTTGTCACCTATGATTCCAATGTCATGATGAATTTCCAGAGCAGCCAAACCATTCAATAACAAAAAATAAGATAACCATGAGTTTTTGATTTGCAATTAATTTCATATAGTCAGAAGGGTCATTACAAACTCACTTCTTTTATCGTGCTCGTTTGAATCGTTTTTATTCTCTTCAAACTTCGATACCGGTAACGTAGCGGATATTGATATTCGGCAAAAAAAAATTTATGACTTTTTAGGCCTAATATCGCCTCTACGAATTTAATATTTTTTCCACACTTTCAACTCAACGAGAACAGCAGGTGTGGCAGTAAGAAATTTTTGATCAAACTCGTCAGTTTTGATGAATTTATCAGCTGTTTTGTCAATTTCGTATAAATCATTCTTGAAAAGTACCGAAAATTCTTCTAATATATTCTCATGATTAGTAAATCTTCTTTTTTCTCATGGGGAGGGATTGATCCCCTTGATCCCCCCCCTATCTACGCCACTGTATATATATATATATATATATATATGTATTGTTTCATTTGTTATTTCAGAACAATAAGACATACTGTGTAGAATAAAGTATAAACTTTAAAATAAAAACACTTGGCTGTGAATTGACTATTATGGGCGGAACTTATCTCGAGAATTTCGAGAAGGTCAAGGCGTTTATTGAAATTCTCGAAATAAGTTCCGCCCATAATAGTCAATTACCCCTTGTAAACGAACAAATTGATTTTCAGGTATCACCTTTGCTTTTGTCTGTTTTATAAATTACGATGCAATACTCTCCTGTAGTCAGTCTTGATAATGAGTTCATAACTCGAAACATGTCGACTTTACATTACTGCTAAATGCAGTATCTAAATATTTTTTATATTGTGAAACATAAGCCAAGTGTTTTTATTTTAAAGTTTATACTTTATTCTTTATGATGTTTCACCAAGTGATGTGCGAGAATTCAATCTCACATACTGTATAATCTTCTCAACACTTAAAAATAATTATTACTTACCAGTTGCTCCTAAATATTTCCATATCGTTGAAGACATCTTAATGCAAGTCTCTGGAACAAATATTATATTATGAAATATATTTAATTATTCATTTTTGAAAATCTGTGCGATTAAGGAGAAAACAGGTGGATCAAATAGGCAGCACATAGACAAAAATCAGATATTGTGCTTTTGAATGAAATCACGAAAATTTTCAAGAAAATTTCATGTTGAAAAGTGTTGAATGTTTCATTCAAAAGCACAATATTTAATTTTTTCAAGTTTTCAACTGACATGTTATTATATAATGTTAATTGAAAAAAAAGATGGTATACTTCATATTTTTTCAATGATTATTATTTTGAAGAGATTCACTTTATAAAGATCACATTCACAAAATAAGAATCTTTTAGGATTATAATCGCCAAAATTTGAAAAAAATTGTATATTGTTTTATTAGGAGTAAAAGTGATACTTTTTGTGGCGAGACTAAATGTTTGACAATATTAGACGAGCCACAAAAAGTGCTTTTCCCCGAATAAAACATGCGATTTTTTCCGCAAACGGTGTTCAAACGATAGAATTAAGATAATATGTAAAAAAAGGATTAGATGTTAAAAAACGTAAAACTAGATTGCTTTGCTTACTAGTTTTGTAGGTGTCAAGGCAACACAAATTTGACAATTCAACAAAATAATTGTCAGAAACATTTAATGTCACTTATCTACGCATTATAGGACTGTGCGTTTTTGGTAAGTATCCGAGTATTAAGAAATAACTTGTAGTAAGTTATAAACAATTTTTCTTACAGATTACATTATGTCGGATTCGGAACCCAATTGTACGCCGCCTGACGTTCTTGAAATTGCCGTGAGCGTTCAAAAAGGTGTACTTTTTTGTACGCTCACGGCCGGACAAAAAAGCAAAAACAAAATGATGTCTGTGAAATCAAACTTCAACATTAAGAACTGAGGTTAAAAAAGTCGTCATTTTTTGGCGTTTGCGGAAAATAGTATATTGTTTTATTAAGAGTAAAAGTGATACTTTTTGTGGCGAGCCTAAGGGCTCGTTTAGACACGCGGGAACCGCGCGATTTTAGAATCGTGCGGTTTGGAATCGCAAAATTGTGTTATGTATTCAGACAGAGCGGTTAGTACGCGATTGGCGTGAGCGGATAGCGTTAGTTTGAAAATGGAAGTTGACGAAGAAATACTATGTTTAATGTGATTGCTCATAGAAAAAAAAAGAAGAAGGCAGTATTGGGTGCATCCAGTATTAAGTGACCGACTCGTACATGGCCAATTCGTAAAATTATAAACCAAATTAAGAATGGTCGAGGAAAAGTTTTTTGACTATTTGAGAATGTCAATAAAATCTTCAGGGCCGGTATTCTCAGTCACTCGCTGGAGCGCTTATCGATGTCGTTGAACGCGACGCGAGGGTATCGGAAGTCATTGCTGTCATGATTCTCACGCCCTCTCCTCACAACTGGAGCGCTCCCGCCAAAGAGGAGTGCTTTATTTCACTCGCATTGGCAATTTTGACATATAAGATAATTCATAATCCTAACCTATCATTTTTCTTGAGGCAGAGTTCATGTTTGGTAAATCATAATTGTAAGATTACTCTAAATATATATATTATTCAAGATTGTAGACATAGATAAGGGATTATAGTAATGGATGATCTTCTGTATATTGGACTGCCGGAAGACCTAGAAGAAGCTGAAGAAAATATTGCAGGGCCCCATAGAGTTGTATTAAGGGACCCTCTGATGCAACTCAGCGATGTCCAATTTAAAAAAATATTTCGGCTAACCAAACAAACTTTCAGATATATCTTGGACATAATAAGAATATGTCTAGACGAATCTGTAAAAACTACAGAATTGTATCCTGAATTAGTAGTAAGAACTGGATTTTAATGTTTATGCGGTTTTGATTTATATAAACTTACGAAAAATATGTAACTGCTAGGTATATAATATAAACTTGATATATAAGTAAAAGTTGTTCATGTTCCCTAAATGTTAAAATATATTTAGTTTCAGGCAGCATTGAAGTTTTTTGGTACTGGAAGTTACCAGCAAGATATATGTAATAATTATTGTTTGGGTATTCCCAATTATCAAGTGAGTTCACACAGAGGCGCACTAGGATAATTAATAACAAACGCAACAGCAAAATTTTCAGGCGATTTTCGAATTCTAGTTGACAGCGACAGCACAGAACTACAAACTATTTTGACATCGAAGACAAACTACGCAAAGATACCGGTGTTGCCGTAACTAGTCACTCGTGTCACAAATTTGCGAGAGGAGGGGTACATGAGAATCTAGAAAAGCCATATCGCTGCCAATCAAATCACTCCCTTTGGTGATCGTTCGCTTGTGAGAGGAGTGAGTTGAGAATAGGGCTCCTGATGAACTGATTGAATTGATCAAAGGAGATATTTCAATGTCGAAACAATCCATAGCGATGTCGCGCATGTTCTTGTTGTGGCGTACGAATCGTGCGGTTCCAACAACGCAACTGAACGCTGAGGAGAGGCTCCATAGTAACAGAATCGCGCGGGCACCGCACGATTCTATTTTCTGGCGGTTTAGTCGCGGGTACCGCGCGGGTTGACCAACCGCGCGGTTACGTCTGAACGATTGCAAAAGTACTTATATAAATAAGACCCGCGCGATTCTAAAATCGTGCGGTTCCCGCCGTGTCTGAACGAGCCCTAAATGTTTGTCGGCTGAACGCAGTGAGACCGACAATTTTAGTCGAGCCACAAAAAGTGCTTTTCTCCGAATAATACATGCGATTTTTTCCGCAAACGGTGTTCAAACGATAGAATTAAGATGATATTTTTGAAAAGGATTAGATGTGAAGAAACGTAAAACTAGATTGCTTTGCTTACTGGTTTTGTTGATGTCAAGGCAATACAAATTTGACAATTCAACAAAATAATTGTCAGAAACATTTAAAGTCACTTATTTACGCATTATAGGACTGTGCGTTTTTGGTAAGTTCCCGAATATTAAGAAATGACTTGCTGTATTAAAATATATAAAATTTTTCTTACATATTACATTATGTCGGATTCGGAACCCAACTGTACGCCGCCCGCTGTTCTTGATATTGCCGTGAGAGTACAAAAAAGTGTACTTTATTGTACGATCACGGTCGGAGAAAAAAGTAAAAACAAAAGGACGTCTGTGAAATCAAATTTCAACATTGAGAACTGAGGTTAAAAAAGTAGTCATTTTTGGACGTTTGCGGAAAAACAATTTTTTTCGCGATTTTTTCGATTTTTGATGAAGTTCGGCACTAGAGGTCACAAACTTGGATGATTCATTAGTCCAACATCATAAACAAGTCTGCAAAAAATTAGAACTATCGGATTTGACCCATGCTATGATGTATAAAGTTATTGGAGTAAAAAGCTGTGGAGCAAAAACACAATAACCACAAAAAATTATAAATCTTTATATCAATGGCGGCGATTAGAGACGAAAATTCATACTACTAAAAAACTCTTCCCCCAACATCCACTAACTGAACATGCCAATATTCAATCCATTAACTCAATTTGAAGGGGTTTAGAAGTTTTTATGCATACACCCTCAAATAATCCCCAAAAGCCGGATTTTCAGATATGTTGTGTATAATTAATTTCCACATATTTTGCCACCGGTCTCGCTCATACATCTGCTCCCCACTTCCCCAAAGCCGAGATGCCAAAATGTACCGAAAAAACACATCAAAAAAAACTCGAAATAGTACGGTTATCAGCTGCGCTCTCGTGTGCGAAATTTTTCTCATGGAATTTTTTTGCATATTCTTATAAGGAGTGGGTCCCTTCAACATAATCCATCGGGTGCCAGAGGGTTCTATCGGTAGTTTTTTGTTTGAACAATTTTTTTCAAACAAATTCAAACAAATTATTTTTTGCGTCTGAAAACATTTTTAAGGTTTTTTGGATTATTTTGAACAAAAAAGATCTCTTGTATTTTTTCTCTAAAGTTGATAGTTTTCGAGATATTTGCGTTTGAAATTTGAAATATCGCGATTTTTGCGATTTTCAAGGTCGGAAAACAAGGAGAAAAAATCTTAATTTGAAGGGTGCCAACGTCCTAAAATGAAGTTTGGACATTCTTTAACAAAACCCTGATGCGTATTTGGCCATATTTTTATTATCAAGTCTCGTTTATTAATTGTTAAATATAGGTGCGCTCGACCTTTTTCTAACGCTTCCGTATGCAGCGCATCGCGGCATCGTTCTCTCTATGTATATATATAACGCGCTCGCTCTGTATACGTGTACCCAACACCTACACTTGTCATTAAATTTCAATACTACTATAATTTATTGATATTTTTCCGTCTGATAATAGCATATTTACAGATTGAAGATTATGAATAGTGCGCTTTATATAGAAAAAAAATACCCTCAGATACGCAAAATCAAGTATTCACTCAATTATATTTAATATTTATATATTGTTTTACTATGTAACAATAAATTCAAAACTTTGTTTGATAATAGAATATAACAATATAACGAGTGTTCTTCAATGAAAAAAAAGTAGATACATTTTATTTGTGTTTATTGAAATAATATTGATGAAAATTATTATTACGAAAGTTTCATGCATAACAAATCAATAATCAAAAAAAATTAGGATTTATATTTTTGTTTGAACTTAACACAAGGGTATTTTTTTTCTATATAAAGCGCACTATTCATAATCTTCAATCTGTAAATATGCTATTATCAGACGGAAAAATATCAATAAATTATATTGAAATTTAATTACAAGTGTAGGTGTTGGGTACACGTATACAGAGCAAGCGCGTTATATATATTTATACATAGAGGGAACGATGCCGCGGCGCGCTGCATACGGAAGCGTTAGAAAAAGGTTGAGCGCACCTATATTTAACAATTAAAAAACAAGGCTTAATAATTAAAATATGGCGAAATACGCATCGGGGTTTTGTTAAACAATGTCCAAACTTCATCTTAGGATGTTGGCACCCTTCAAATTAAGATTTTTTTCCCCTTGTTTTCCAACCTTGAAAATCGCAAAAATCGCGATATTTCAAATTTCAAACGCGAATATCTCGAAAAATGTCAACTTTAGAGAAAAATCACAAGAAATCTTTTTTGTTCAAAATAATCCAAAAAACCTTAGAAATGTGTTTTCAGACGCAAAACATTTAATTTGTTTGAATTTGTTTGAGAAAAATTGTTTAAACAAAAAACTACCGATAGAACCCTCTGGCACCCGATGGATTATGATAAAGGGACCCACTCCTTATAAGAATATTCAAAAAAATTCCATGAGAAAAATTTCGCACACGGGAGCGCAGCTGATAACCGTACTAAAATTCATAGTTCAGGAGGTCTAAAACGGGTTGAAAAACCACTGCCGTACTTCATTCTGCTGACATTTGATGCAATGCATTAGTCTTTTGTTTTCGGAGAAAATACAACTACTAAAACAAACCATGCATAAAAAAAATCATCATTAATTACATGATGCAAATTATTGTTGGGAAGTAAATATCCGTAATTTGTGATTTTATCATTTCACAGTCTATAAAATCCGGTTTGTTAGAAACTACGAACGAAATGGAAAGTACTTACAGCGTATCTAAACGTAACATACTAATGAAAAATTATTTCTCAATTAAATTTGCATTCTGATTGTCGATCTAATTATTATTTTAAACAACGAAATTACATTGAATTATTTTCAAATGCCCATTATGAACTCAGTTTTATCACAATATTTGTTATGGCGACTATTCAGATGATAATAATTACTGAAAGGTTGATTGGTTTCGTACAAAACGACATGTAATTGGGTTATTCAAAGTATAGCAGCTACAAAACAATCACTGCTGGGAAAGTGCGAATATAATTTTACATGTTCAGATCATTCCACTTTTAAAAAATAAACTTGTAAATAAAGATATCTTTAGTACTGTATGGTTAAAGACATAATTTTTCACCGTGTTAGGATATTTTCGATATTTTTTTATGTGGCCCAATCATTCGACGGAGTAAGGGTACGTACATAAAGATCGTAGGTTCCCTGCCTACTGGCAATCGGCTTCTGAAATTGCCAATAATTAAGTGTGATTTCAGCGGGATCATTTAAAAGCACGCTTATTATTGGCCCTTATAGATGCCGTACGGTTACACACGTATCGGGTAAGTATCGGCCGATATCGGGTAGTGATCGTGTACCAACTTTTCACACGTAGCCGGTTTTGTTGCCAGTTATCGACCGATTTAGTGCCAATGAGGAAAAAGGAAAAGGAAACACACGTGTTTCGTTCCTCCTTGGAGTATGTGTCAGGGACGTGGGAAGCTTGAGTTTGGGATTAACTCATTCAGCGAGATCAGAGGATACACTTGTATGTACAAATGCACTAAGGTTCGGTGAAACGGGATATTAATGGAACATAGGAAGTGTAGGTAGGGCTCAGAGGATTAATACTGGCCCAGCATTCGCCTTGTAAGCAGTGACTTACTTAACGCCATGAGGAAACCTCTGCAAAAAACTCATGGCAGACCAGTCGGCCCCGAGGTTCGAACCCGAAAGCTCCCAAATACTAGCCAGCGTACCTGAGTACTAGGCTAACTGGTAATTCAAATGGGAGGCAGGCAGCTTGAGTTTGGGATTTTGGGATTAACTCCTTCAGCCAGATCAGAGGATACACTTGCATGTAGGTACAAGTGAATCAAGGATAGGTGAGACTGGATATTTATGGAACATAGGAAGTGTGGGTAGGGTTCAGAGGATTAATACTGGCCCAGCATTCGCCTTGTAAGTTTGCAAGCAGTGACTTACATTGCCATGATGAAACCTCTGAAAAAAACTCATGGCGGAACAGTTGGCCCCGGCGTTCGAACCCGAGACCTCCCAAATACTAGCTTGGTTCAAATGAGGTCGAGACGGGAGCTTAAATAGTCAACTTTTCTGTCCACAATGGACAGAAAGTGTATTATGGCCATGTGGCTATTGTATCGGCGAAGGCGTCGACGTTTATAAATGCAAAGATTATATTAAGCGCACCTAATCATTATGAAAAGGACTATTGTGAGTTCATTTTATACTATGTTTCAAGACCTAAGAGAACACGAAGAAAAATTCTCCAACTATTCTCGAATGTCCATTTCTTCTTTTGATGAATTACACGGTTGTCTTAGAGATACTATCCAGCGACATAATACTGTAATGAGAGATTCTACCAACCTAATTAAGAATTCTGTGTCAATATTCATATTATCTGCCATCTGGTCACTATTTATAAATCAAAATAAACAAAACCTCTTAAAAGAACTGACTGTGGCACGACACGTGTGAGCGCTCCCGGCGATACCGACCGACTCGCGACCATCGTCCGATACGTGTGAAAATTCGCATACTATAGGTATAATACAAAAGCCATCGGCTACCCGATATAGGCCGATTCTTATCCGATACTTGTGTAACCCTCCTAAGGCTCGACGGTCAGGAATATAAGCTGCGGAAATAGGTACTTTCCACAGCGAATGAATCTAATTCTTTCTTCATAAATTAATGATCATCACTTCAGTGTCAAACATGGTGAAGAATATTCAAATATTTGGAAAAATAGGATGGAGTACCCCAGGGAAGCTTTCTTCGACCGGTTCCCTAACTGCTCTACACCCACGACATCACACAGAGTGAAGAACAACACTCTCTGACTACACCACACTTCTCGCTACAGACAGAGACATTCAGTCGAGCACAAACAATCTACAAGCAGCGGTCCACAATGTCACCTTCTGGACAAAAAATAGCGCATCAAACTAAACGAGACAAAATTACATTATGTCAACTATATCAACAGAAAATACATTGATACACCATCAAACAATTCCTCATGCCAAGGAAGCCAGTACTTAGATGTGACCTCAGATACAAAACTTCAGTGAAAATTTTATGTGGAGAAAGAACGTTAGCAACTGAACCTCAAATTCATACAAATGTATCGAGTTCTCAGAGGTTACTCTAATATTTCAAACCAAAGTAGTGAGAGGATTTGTCAATGCCCCTTGGTACATGTACAATGAAGGTATCTATAACGACTTGAAAGTGCCTATGGTCGAAAATCCTCAAATACTGTGAATTTTGCCAGGACACAACATCAGGACTTTACCATAGAGGTTCCTCATATGTTCCACTACAATCTCACTATGAGTTAATGTCGCCTAATGGCCTAGTAGCACCAAATGGTCAAACGGACCGGTGAACAGTAGTAATTTTGGTAGAATATCTCCCATACATAAAACGATTTTTGAGAGAATAAGAGCGATTGTGTGTGAGAGAAATAGTACGAGGAGTTAGTCACTCCGTCAGGAATACAAAAAGTCCTTGAACTACACCAAGGAGTGTGCAACTATGTCAAATAATATATGGGTAGCTTGATCATAGCTTCATGGGAGTCTATGAAGTCGTGATTCAAACCGGGAACGATCAAACATGTCCGAATGTCATTTGAATCTTTTTTTACATTCATAACTAGAGCGCTTTAAGTACGAATATAAAACAGCTAATAAGAGAAAACGGATCAAAACAATTTCATACTTGAAATATCATAGATTGAAATTCTCGCTTCAGCGCTTGCCTAATATGTTCTGATTAGAACACCTGGTAGGTACTATATTCACAACTTATGTATTTACATAAAACTCTATTTTGTGTAATTTTAAACAGTTTATTAATTATCATTACGAGTGCTGCAATTTTCAGTATAATATTCAATTGCTCTTCTTCTCTACATTTATTATGCGGCAATCATATATTTCCATTTCTTTCGAAATGATCTTATCGTTTACATTGATTGCTTTAGGAATATGTATATTACTTTTCTTGTTTTGTCGGTCAGATTGAATAACTTAGCTTATTTTCTTCAATCTTCAGTTCTCTATTTTTTCTTTTTGTCTTTTCAAATATTTCGGAATAACGGAACATACTCATTCTCCTTCACATTGTGGAAAAACATGAGTTACTAGTAATTCATATATTTTTTTTACAAGAGAGTTAGTTCTGCATCGATGGAATCAGTTATTATGCCCCGATTATTTCACGAGATGCCAGAATGACTACAATAAACATCGCATACTTGTTTAAACCAGAATTAATATGCTCGCATTTAATACCGAAGAAGTATATAGCAGTATATGAAATAAACTTTGAATACTTTAATAATTATTGTTCATTTGTATGTAATAAATTTGAGTATATAATCTCAAGAATTCTTCATTCATTAAAGATATATATATATATATATATATATATATATATATATATATATATATATATATATATATATATATATATATAGGGTAGAGGGGGGTAGGTTCGGACAGGGGGCACCTCCGGACATTTCATATTTACCGCCTTCCGGAAGGTGGAGATGGGTAATATTCTAGGATCTGTTAGTAGTGGTGAATAAATGGCTGCTAGCGAAATCTTGCGCCGATAATCGGAAGATTTTCCTGAGTAAACGTGTGAAGTATTTCAGTGCTATTCAAAGTAAGTATTGCATTACTTCATGATAATGAAACATACTTTTCCATATCGTAATATTTCACTTTTCAATTATTGCATGCTAAAAAGTCGAGTTTTGTGCCTAACATAGCCTATATTTCACTTCCCGCCAACAGAGGAAAATATCAGTTGGGTTAATCTGAAAACATTTTCAACAGATGGGGCAGGTTCGGACATTTGAATTGGGGCACATTCGGCCTGTCCGGAAGTGCCCCATGAACGTATCCGGAGCTTCCCCATCAATATTAATATTGAATAAACTGTTGGATTTGACCAAGGATTTGACACACAATAATTCTGACATCATTCAAAACCGCAACGAGATGAACAAGAACCTAGGCGAGCTAGATCAGAACATCAATCAAGCTTCAATATCTACAATGACTAGCGCCAGCATGGCTTCATTTCCTAGCTACGATATTGATCGTAATCAAGCTTCTGGATCTATAATGACAAACAATTTATCAGATTTTCATGGGACTGAAAATTATGTAAGGGAAATGGTGCAATCAATGTTGAATGATATCATTGATGCAGCGACAAGACCGCCTATAAACGTCATTTCAGTTCAAGTCCTTAAACCTGCAGATATCAAGCCATTTCCTAAGGCAAATCCTAGAAAAAGCAGCAGGAAATCTCGATTGGGCAAATCGAGAATATACACATCCACACCTGAAAAAAATAAAGTCGAGGAGTTGGAAAACGCAAGAAAATTGAAGTTGGAGAAAACTGGAACTAAGAAAAGAATTACTGAATTAACTGAAATTAAGAAGACTGTCGTGAAATCGGAGAGCAAAAGTAAAAAGAACACAAAAGTGCGAAAAAGGGCTAAACATAGTGATACCTCATCCTCTGACTCTGGAGCAGAGTTGATTAAGGTCATGACCAAGAAAAACAAATTTTTGGCCGATTCATCCGACTCAGATATAGACATGGAATCTGAATATGATGACATCACTACGCTTCTAGGTAATCATACTATTTCATCAGAGACCCTCCAAAAAATCCGCGATTAGTTTGAATATCGAAAGTACTTGTTCTTACAAAACAATGGAGACCATTCTGAACTATTCATAAAGTAATTAGGTAGGTCAGTATGTCACTACTCTCATTATCATAATAAATTACGATCCAAACATTTCTGAGATTTTGAGGGAAAAAAAATTAAAAATAGATATAACTTATTTGGAATTACGCATGGATTTCAAACATGACAAAATAAGTGGGGGTTGCTATTTTAAATTTTAGTGATAGTTGCCCTTAGGGTAAAGGGATTGAATAAAATATAACAAGTACCTCAGAGGTTGTCCCCCTTGATATGCAAATTGACGTGTTTCGCCAAATTTTCATAGTGTCATCAGTTATAGTTATTAACGTAACATAAACCTCGGCGCAGCCGAGGATTATAACTAACCGAATCCGTTATTTGCGTATCGGCCGTGTGTCGTTAAAAACTTTTCGTAATCCCGTTGATTATATTTTGATTCCGAAGAAAGAAAAAACCCCGTACCTCGCAATTCTAAAGAAAAATCCCAACGTCGTGCACTCTGTTGTCATGGAACAGTTTGACAGTTTTATAAACAACGTCAGTTTTTTGTGTTCTCAAGTTCGCTTTAACGACGACCATGAATGAAATTGATGAAACTGAGGAACAAAATCAAATTCTTTTAGAAATATTGGGAGAATCATGTCCAGTGCAGCCAGTGTTGATTAACTGCCGAAAATAACTCAAGAGCGATATCAAAAAGAATATGAAAATATTGAAATGTGGCGTAAAAGCAAGAATGTAAAGGTGGTTAATGAAGATATATTATTAGCCTATGCGAAATGAAAATCAGAGGTTTATTCTCCCAACTCGCTGTGGACCAAGATTTCAATGTTGTTATTGTAAGCAGAATGATGTTTTGAAATAAATATTTGAACAAGTGATTTCTGGCCGGCGGCCGTTAACACTGACTTTTCAATTGTCATCTGAATACCGTTAAATCAAAATAACAGTATGGGATTACAAAAAATCGAAATAACAGTATGGGATTACGAAAAATAAATATTCAGTGCTGCTCGTTTTCAAATTGTCACCCTGTATATATATATATATATATATATATATATATATATATATATATATATATATATATATATATATATATATATATATATACAGGGTGATTCATTAATATGTGTAAATATTTCAACGGGAGAATTTTGAGCTCAAAATATGAACATCTAACCCAAATTGCGTATACAAAATATTTCGCCTTACTGATTTACAGGGTGTTTTATTTAGATTATTTAAAATGAATTTTGTTCATTACTTTAATGCTGCTTGATATTTCTTTATGATATTTGGCAGTAAGTTAAAGTAGTCTGGGACACATCAAACAATAGTAAAGAAGACTTTCTCGCTATCAACAGTGGCGTACGGCAGGGGCACGGGAAGAGTTCTCGTTTCCTAAATTCTACGCCACTGGCAGAATTGTCATTTAAGTATAATTTTTCGATTCTCCAATATTTTCTCTGTAAATAAGGCACTCTCTTTTCGTATCGCTAGAGCCACTATTTTTCGAGATATTCAACCTTGAACATATGGCTGCACAATTCTTTCGATTTTTATGTACGAGTCATGTCGGTATTTTTTGTCATACGATTGCATGTATTACGTAAAATAAACATTATTAGGTATTTTTTTCTACAAAAATAACCAGCGCTACATAAAAAAAGTCCAAAATAAATACTTAATTATCAAGATCTTCTTTACAATTTTTGGAAGAATATCAAATTTATGAACAAAACTCAAAAACAATTTACAACAAATGTTCAATGTGATCTCCGTTTACCTCAATAAGTTTATCCATTCTTTCGCTAAACGATCTTCGATCTTTAAAAAATATGTTTGGCTGATTCTCAATAAAATTAGCGGAATATACAATTTGCTGCCATTGTTCCTGGCGAGTATTTATCGTTTGGGATATTTTTGTAGTTGTTCTGTTTTAAATTTTTTGTTAATATTATTATAAATTGAAAAAACATACCTTATATTGTTTATTTCACGTAATACATGCAATCGTATGACAAAAAACACCGACATGACTCGTACATAAAAATCGAAATAATTGTGCAGCCATATGTTCAACGTTAAATATCTCGAAAAATAGTGGTTCTAGCGTTACGAAAAAAGAATGCCTTATTTGAAGAGAAAATATTGGAGAATGGAAAAATTATACTAAAATGACAATTCTGCCAGTGGCGTAGAATTTAGAAAACGAGAACTCTTCCCATGCCCCTGCCGTACGCCACTGGTGATAGCGAGAAAGTCTTCTTTACTATTATTTGATGTGCCTCAAACTAATTTAACTTAATGCCAAATATCATAAAGAAATATCAAATAGCTTTAAAGTAATAAACAAAATTCATTTTTAATAATCTAAATAAAACACCCTGTAAATCAGTAAGGACAAATATTTTGTATAAGCACATTGGGTTAGATCTTCATATTTTGAGCTAAAAATTCTTCCGTTAAAATATTTACACATATTAATGAATCACCCTGTATATATCCATACATATATATATATATATATATATATATATATATATATATATATATATATATATATATACATATATATATATATATATATAGATATATATATATATATATATATATATATATATATATATATATATATATATATATATATAATATATATATATATATATATATATATATATATAGGTGAATATTATCTTAATGTAGGAATTAACTACAAATGATAATGAAAGTGAAGTAAAAAATTTTCAATGGATTATTGATCGGACGAATGTGAAAATAAAGGTCAATCCTAATTAATAGTAATAGCACGTATTTAACCAATTTAAATGAAAGTTGCTGGCGTCAGATTTAGATTGATATCCGGATATTTGTGAAATAGATTACCAGGTTATTGAGTTCACTTTTGGTGATATGTTGATATATACGCGGTAGGATTTGAGCAAATTTTTATGTAAATTTGAATACAATGTTAAGTTACATTTCCGCAAATCATTTATTTGTTCACATGTAATTTTAAAGGAAATTTTCAGAAATTCTTATTGATTTAGACCAAACTAATCATTGTGTAGTCGTAACACATGACTCAAAGAACATAAGAACAGTAACAGAGATTCTGATTATTTATTAGGTGAAAATCATTCATTCAACATATATTTTTATTATTTATAGAGATAGAATAGATGATTGAAATTGAGCTTTTGGAAGTCCCTAGAAATTAACAGGTTTAAGAATTCTAATAACTTATTGAGTGAACAAATAGAAGTAAATCAATTCCTCCTGGTGAATATATTCAATATCTGATGTAGTTTGTACAAGTTTTCTGAGAAGCATTACCTACCCATCACCCCACTATTTAACTTGTTTTTGTAATCATTTATTTTAGGTGCTAAAATTTGTGTAAATTGAGATACCAAGATTTCAGTAATCAGTTCCATCCCATCTGATGAATCCACTGTGTGCTGACTGCTGGAACGCCGCGTCATACTATTCTATTACAGTAACCGTTAAAACCAATTACTTGTTCGAACGAAGTTCCACCCGGCTTGCGGTTGGAGTTGCAGGTAGAAATAATCACTTAATGGTTTACAAATTATATGGGGCTTCATCGGAATACAGATGGTTGTCAGCAAGCTGTGAATGATAATATTCAAATAGGTCGTGATTTATGGCATTGACGAGATGCGAAGATTTCCGAATTCCCAAAGAAAATGTTAAAGACTCGCAATACACTTTCTCTTTATCGGCTCTCTAAACAATACGAACATTTTTTAAATGCACTGATTTTTATGATTTTTTTTCGAGCTTAAATATCAGAATTTAATATTATTATAGTTACAATTTAGATATTTGTTTTTGTTTTATATCAAACTAAGTTATATTGTATCATTATTGATATGTTACAATAAAGATTCAAGATATGGGAACTGCAACAATATGTGTATATATCAAAACAAACTTAGAAAAGTAAGTTAATGAAAGTTCATACAAGTATTCACTGTACATACGTTTATTTATTTATAATTCTGGTGTTTACTATTCATATTCATTACAAAGAGATGATAGTAAAATCGTATGCACAAATAGAGAAAAAATCGAAAAATAATAACAACAGTTTGCGAAAAAAATACGTCAGGAACTTCGTTATTGAAGAGAGTGCCTCGGCCGCACACGTTTTTTAGTCGTTTTCTCTCATAATATTTATTAACGTAACAAGGCCGATATGTAGCAAATGACGGATGAGGTTGGATATTGTAATCCGAGGCGCAGCCGAGGATTATAACTAACCGAATCCGTTATTTGCGTATCGGCCGTGTGTCGTTAAAGACTTTTCGTAATCCCGTTGGAAGATTACATTTTGATTCCGAAGAAAAAACAAACCCCATACCTCGTAATTCTGAAAAAAAAATCCCAACGTCGTGCACTCTGTTGTCATGGAACTGTTTGGCAATTTTATTAACAACGGTAGTTTTTTGTGTTCGCAAGTTCGCTGTAACGACGACTATGGATGAAATTGAGGAATAAAATGAAATTCCTTTCGAAATATTGGAAGAATCATGTGCAGCGAGTGTTGATTTACTGCCGGCAATAACTCAACAGCGGTATAAAAAAGAATATGAAAATTTTGAAAATTGGCGTATAGCAAGAATGTAAAGGTGGTTAATGAGGATGTTTTATTAGCCTATGCGAAAGGAAAATCGCAGGTTTATTCTCCCAACTCGCTGTGGATGAAGATTTCAATGTTGAAACTTGCTTTGAGAGTTTATGAAAACATTGACATTTCAAGGTTAGTTATTTTAAATCTTGCACCATATTAGAGTATTACCAACAGAAATTTATTTTCAGATTGCAGCATTTTTAAAATTAGAAAACCCTCAGCTCTACACAGGGCACTCGTTTCGCAGATCCTCGGCTACCATGCTTGTATAAAATGGTGGCGAGTTAAAAGAACTTGGAGGTTGGGACTCCTCTGCGGTGGCGGAGTCGTTATTGAAAATTCAGTTTCGAAGAGAATGAAGATAACGAGACAACTTTGTCATAATAATTAATGAGGCTTCACCGACAACAAGTTCAAAAACTGTTGCTATCGATGGTAAATCTCTAATTAATAAGATTTCAAATAATAGCAATTGTCGAATTACTTTTCAAATAGATAAATAGTTAGTTTTATTATAATTGTTATTGTAACCAGAATGATGTTTTGAAATAAATATTTGAACACGTGATTTCTTAACGGCCGGCGGCCGTTAACACTGACTTTTCAATTGTCATCTGAATACCGTTAAATCGAAATAACAGTATGGGATTACGAAAAATACATACTATTGCAGTGTATCCAAGAAAAGTAGCTAGGTAGGGAAGTATTTTTTTAAAATCCGTTTTAGAACTCCTAGACCACAGGCAAAAATTTTGCATGGCTTCCTGGTACATATTGACAACTTCAGCGGCTTTCTTCGAGCGGAATGAACTGAAATTTAGTACCTAGGATTGTTTTCGCTGCAGAACGAAACTGTCAAGATTTGGTTAAATTTTTCCAACCGCCGCCATTTTTACGTAGATATTTCTAGTTTTTTCATGGTTTTTGAAAAATGTCCGAACTCCACAGCTTTTGCAGATTGAGTAAGATAGTTTAAGTTTGGTACGTATATTGAGTTTATGTTGACTTAAGATCATTTTGGATTCAATTCTTTTTGTCAACCGCGCTGCATTTCGTGGTGACTTTTCTGTTCAAATTTTATCTCGATTTGTTTCACTATCAGTACGCGATGCACTTCGCGAATTTTTTTTTATGATAGAGAGTTGAAATTTGGTATGATAATTGAGTTGATGTCGATGTGCGTTTCTTCGTTGTTTCAATTTTTTTCCACAACCACGATACAGTTCACGAATTGTTTTTTCGGTAGAATAATAATTATTTTCTACTTTATAATTCGATTTGCAATGAGCGTGATTTTTCAAAATATGAAGCTATTCCTTAGAATCGCATCTTAACGCGATGCATTTCGCGCGAAAAATACGACTTAGTGATGGGGCCATGCTGTTCACGATTTTTTCTAATAATAACCATAAACTAAGAATTTAAAATATTATATTCCTAGTTTATTATTATTATATTCATTTTACTCTCAACCATAATGGTTATTTATCGTATAAATCCCTGACTATTATCCACAAAGAGACGAAATTGATTAAATTCCATTCAAGTCGTTTAATCGTGAAAGTTTGATTGATTAATCTTAAACGTTTCTACAATTTACTTTTTCTCTGGAATATTTAGTTCATATTTCTCAGTCGTTGCAATAGAGCTTCATTTATAATTGAGTATCTGTCAGTGAAAAGATTAAAATTTTTCCTAATAATAAGAGGAAACTTTCAAAATATATAACTCTCTTTCTCTTTTTCTCTACGTCATATCTGCCTTCTCTCACATGTAACGAAATGTGCCTAAACGTATATATATATATATATATATATATATATATATATATATATATTATATATATATATATATATATATATATAAATATATATAAAAATATATATATATATATATATATATATATATATATATAATAATAATAACTTTTTTAGACATTACAGAGCATGTATAGGACAAGTCGAGAGAAAGACAAAAAAAAATTAAAAGTTTCAATGTATCTTGAAAATAATCTTTAACGCTATAATAAGACTTATACAATAATATTTCCTTAACTAACTTCTTATATTTACTTGAATTTGCCGATTTAACATGGCTAGGAAGATGATTATATAATTTAATAGATTGATCAATGGGAGATAGTTCGAATTTAGCAGTTTTATGCTTTGGGAACGCTAGTATTTCATCATTTCTAGTTCTATAGTCATGAAAACTAGATATTTTCAACAAGTTATTTTTGTTCTCATTCGCATAAAGCAAACCTCTGAAAATAAAGATAGAGGCAAGTGTCAAGATCCCATTTTCGCGAAATATGGGCCTACAAGAAGACCGGGGAGCAATATTGAAAATCATGCGCACAATCCTCTTTTGCAGAATGAAAACTACCTGCATCTGAGGAGTTTCCCCACAACAAAATATTATATGATAGGTGGCTGAAGACCAAACTATAATGTTCAACAATGAATCCAGAGGAAGAGTTCTTTTAACTCTACTAATTGCATAGCATTTTTCGAATAATGACATCTCTTTGGAATTTGTTTCAATGGTAACCTGACCAAGAACAAATATGGCATCACACGCCTACTCTTACAAAATTTCAGGAAATAATTTTTTTTAACCAGAAACCATTAATTTGCAAATATTTCGAAAATTATAACATTTAGGAATAGGCGACCTTATACAAAGTAGCCCTTATTTTTGATACTGAATCGAATAAAATGATAAAAGTTGTAGGTATTCATTTGAAAAAATGGACTTTTTGTAATTTTTCAACATCCATTTTTGTAATACTTTCCTGAGCACCCTGTATATTAAATGTCAAAATACTATTCATCTTACGCTAAAACAGAACCACCTCTATTAGGAAATTTATCTTTATTGGGCAGTAATACCGTATTTTTTGAAGAAAAATATGATTATTACTCGATCTGCATACGTAATTTTTGACAAATAAATTCAAATATTTCCGAAACAGTTGAAGATAGGTATAGGACATTATATATAAAAAATTTTGTGAAGAATCCAAAAATGTAATAATATACAGGGTGTCCCATTTGAAATAAGCAAGCTGTTACCTACTTCCGGTATAACCGGAAGTGCCATCACCTTGAAAATATTTCAGCCGGATGTCCCCCATCGACTTTAGTACACAGCCAAATTTTCAGATATTTCCTATATATAGTTTTCCATATATCCATCGATGCAGTTCCTGGTAGGACACCCTGTATATATATATATATATATATATATATATATATATAAAGTTACATAGATTATAATTATCTTTCATATGAATGGGCGAGTAAATCATTTAGTTTAGGGTTTTAGTTTGTTTAGTTAAGTGTACTTATTAAATTGTCATTCATTTCAAAATTCGTTTTTAGAAGAGTTTTTTTTATCCATTTTAGACATCCTGAACCACCATTTTCGATATATATATATATATATATATATATATATATATATATATATATATATATATATATATATATATATATAGGTTTCCCGGGGCTACCATCAAACTAAGTGAGCTGAAATTTGACATCTGAGGTTTTTTCGAGGCAGAACGAAACTATCAAAATTTGGGTAAATTTTTCCAACCGCCTCCATTTTTACTTAGATAATACTGTCTTCATAAATATATTTCTTCCGGTACATATTGGCATCTCTAGCATCTCCTATCAAAACCAAGTGTGCCCAAATTTAGTGTCTGAGGTTGTTCTTGAGGCCGAATGAACATATCAAAATTTGGATAGATTTTTCCAACCGTGTCATTTTTACGTAGATGTTTCGTGCTTTTTGTAAATTTTCTCTCCACAGTTTCTGCAGATTGAGTTAAAAGGTTGAAATTTGGTACGTGGATTGAGTTCATGTTGAAATACGATCCTTTGTGGGTTCAAACTCTTTTCCGTATCCGCGCTGCATTTTGCGCAGACTATTCCGTTCAAATCGAATCTCGTCCTACTTTGCGCAGTAGGCGATGCACATCGAGAAGAATTTTTTTTTTTTGAATAAAATGAACCATTTTATGATGTTTATTACTGTTTGCTATTAAAGCGTAGGTCTTCAGTATGCCCCCACGAATTTCAGTTTTCGAAAATTTGCTCAACATTGGAGTGTAGTGCGTGGATTAAGTTCGTATTGAAATACAATTAGTCGAGTCGGGCTGACATGAAAATTATCAAAAAATGATAAAAAAGAGTAGCTGCAATTTTATGACTTATTTGAGGGCGTAATATCATATTAAGTTCTATTTTATGAAATGCAACGATTTTCAAGTCTGGAAAATTGTTTATAACAACGTTTTTGTGCAAAAAAAGCGTATTTTTTCAATTTTTCGATTATATTTCGGAAACTATAGGTTATGGAGAAAAGTGCTTCATAGACCAAATAATTCTCATTGAAAAACCTTCCAAACTAGACCTGCTAAATCAAAATCGGTTAATTTGTTTAAAAGTAATAGCAAATATAAGGCTAAAAAGGCGTTTTTATAAAAATTATTATAAACAAATAATTAAACATTCTATTGTTTCATTAAGGCCGTAAAAGTGTGAGTTTTCATGTAGTTACTTAAAAAGTGTGCGCAAGGTGGGCGATGTGCTATGAATAGTTGTTGCACAATTCTATTTGTTTATCCCGTTTTTGTAAAATGGACCCAATTTCAACCGTTTATTGTGGGAAAAGTTATCAATTTACAGACCTCTAGGAGGTCTCGTTTTAAAGGTACTACAGTCTTCTTGTAATCGCCAATCTCATAAAGTTAATTTTTTCCCGGCAACTATTTAAAAATTAGCAGTAAACAAATGTTACATTTTGAACCGTTTTTTGGTTATAAATAAATACAATAATTTGCAAAGTATAAGGAATATGTGTTCATCAGTAGTACCATTGGAAAGCTGTTAGAAAAACACACATTAAAAAAAAAAAGAAGTTTGATGATCGGCTTCATATTTCTCACGCAGCATCACAGACCAAATCAAATAAGAAGTACGGTCGTCAAAAGTATATAAATATTATTCCTTACACAATCTGTATTCTTGTTAATAGTTCAATTAAGCTGTGGTGAAGCTATATTTTTACTTAAAGTATACTATATTGTACTCATGCATAACAGAAAATTTTCAGAATTATTAATAATGCAAAAAAACCCGCGATAAATCAATGAATTATTTAAGCAACACTTTTTTCCGCAGTTTAAATACATTTTGAGTATATGAAAATTGCACCATTGTTATTTTTTCGTCGAGCTACCCCAGATTAAAAAAAAAAGAAGGTTCTACGATAATTAGAACCCGAGATAATGGGAATTTTTTTTGTCCGCTCGATTTTGAAGCTCCGCATCGCGCGCGAGAAATTCAGGCGCTGCGACTTTCTCTCACCCCCACCACTCGGCTCTCGTGAAGCGCAGAGAATGTTACCTTGATATATTGCTCTCGGAACTAAATAATTAACAACAAAAGTTTATGCAAAATGTCGGATCATAAAGTTGGAAATGTCGCCTACCAAATGTGAAAATTTCCACTCAAAATGTTAATAAACAACGGAGTAATGACTTTTTTTCAAAAAAAAAGCTATCTTGGTTCCTGGAGGTCGTAAAAACTTTTTTTTTTAAATGTCTGTTTTTTTAACAGCTTTCCAATGGTACTACTGATGAACACATATTCCTTATACTTTGCAAATTATTGTATTTATTTATAACCAAAAAACGGTTCAAAATGTAACATTTGTTTATTGCTAATTTTTAAATAGTTTCCGGAAAAAAATTAACTTTCTGAGATTGGCGATTATAAGTAGACTGTATTACCTTTGAAATGAGACCTCCTAGAGGTCTGTAACTTGATAACTTTTTCCACAATAAACGGTTGAATTTGGGTCCATTTTACAAAAACGGGATAAACAAACAGAATTGTGCAACAACTATTTATAGCACATCGCCCACCTTGTGCACACTTTCTAAGTACATGAAAACTCACAATTTTACAGCCTTAATGAAACAATAAAATGTTTAATTATTTGTTTATAATAATTTTTATAAGAACGCCTTTTTAGCCTCAAATTTGCTATAACTTTTGAACAAATTAACCGATTTTGATTTAACAGGTCTAGTTTGGAAGGTTTTTCAATGACAATTATTTGGCCTATGAATCACTTTTCTCCATAACCTATAGTTTCCGAAATATAATCGAAAAATTGAAAAAATACGCTTTTTTGCACAAAAACGTTGTTATAAACAATTTTCCAGACTTGAAAATCGTTGCGTTTCATAAAATAGAACTTAATATGATATTACGCCCTCAAATCAGTCATAAAATTGCAGCTACTCTTTTTTTTTTCCTCAAATGTCAGCCCGACCCGACTGAATCCTTTGTTGGTTTCAACTCTTTTCTATAACCGCGCTGCACTTCACGAACACTATTCCGTTCGAATAGGATCTCGACCTACTTCGCGATCAGTGCGAGATGCACTTCACAAATTTTTTTTTTCCACAACAGTTTTTGGTCCACAACAGACGATCATAGAACCTCCTCCTTTTTATAGGTCGTTTAGCAATTGTTAATAATAATAAAAAGAAGCTTCCTCCAAAATATTCAGTATGTAGATAGGTATTAAGATTTCAAATGCCTCGAAAAAATTGAATACAATGCTCGTGTCTTCATCACAGTGACACAGCCAAGAAAATAGATTACCAAGTTTTTCAATTGTAATTTTTTCGTCATAGGTATGACGAAAGATAAATGATAATTGAATATACCTGAATAGTCTACCATTTATGAAAAATTATCCACTGAACCCTACAAACCCCAAAGTAGGTCATATATTAAATCTACGTTTTGACTGATGAGAATACGTAGATAACTTGTTATAATTTTTTTCCTTGCATATTTTATATACTACAACCAATAATTTACTACAGATACAGTTACACAAATATCAAAATCCCTATTAGAGCAATTCTATAATAAATATCTTCGTACAACAAGATATATCAACACATTCATAATAATAAATATCTTCACAAAATTATAAGATATTGGAAACTTGATCGCCTTCATCATAAGTAAGAATAAATACTTCACATTTGCTTAAAAGACAAACTGCAAAAACTCTTGAAGGTAGTTGAAAGACAGAATTCCGATGCCCCCGGCATTACAATCAGCAATAATTATTACTTGATGACCTACTTATAAGTATGAGTTCAGAGCAAAACATTAATTAACAAACAGAAGTATGTAAAATATACTTTATTTTCAAACGTCAGATAATGGTCATTTTGCTGATTGTTTGGACCAGGTATAAGTGTCACTTTTATGACTTTTAGCTCAAGCGGCGTAAAAGTGTTATACTCCGGCGGAGTAAAACACTCATACGCCGCTCAACTTTAATTTAATTTATTAGCTTATTTTTGAAATGCAACAATGCAGGTATCTTATATAATGTCACATATCTTTTTATCATATTTATATATCTAAAATAAAACATAAAGTAATCCATTTTTTACGAATATTACTTTATTTAAAGTTAAAATTTACTTTACAGTTACGTAAAATCTCACTTCTATCGGATTCTGAACTTGTTTTGTTGTCTAACAAACTGGTCCTTTGTTAAAACTGCCGACTTTTTCACATGGTAGTTCTCCCTCTGATAATTTTTCGAAAACTCCTGGAGGTCGAGGAATTTCGAAATATCAATCTTTTCCCTGATATGTAGCAAAGACCTGATCATTGAAGAGTTCATTTTATGAAGATCTTTCAATTCGATGAAATAACCCAATAAAGCATTTTCGGAATACTTCTTCATATTTTCTCGCTGGCAATAATTCAGAAATCTTTGATACGACGCTAATTTTGCTGCTGCTGCAACTCTTGGTGGCGTGGATGGTGTACTAGATTCATCAGGCATACTACAGTATCTTAGCACAATTGAATACTGCTCTATATTTCTCGAGAAAAGAAATTGTCGATGTCATTTAATTTAATTCACTGACATTATTTACAGTTGACATCGATTCAAGCCAAATTATTTGTCCATCGTTAATTTGTTATACAGGAGGTAATTACCCTCCGATTAATTATACTCCGTTAATTTTCCGATTTTTAAATGCAAATCGTTTGAAAATAAAACATTGTATTTTGTTCGGAGTATAAGGTACATTATGTGACTCGCAGGGATTTAATTCGCCTCGCTACGCTCGGCGTTTAAATATCCCTACTCAGTCACATAATGTATACCTTATACTCCTAATCAAATAAATATATATTTTTATTCAAGGTATTAATTCTAAATTTATTTCATTTAGTATGTAATGCAGTGGGTGATGCTGGAACAAATTTTGGATCAAATAAATATTTAAATCGAAGGTATTTCAGGTACAAAATGAGGGTTTCTAACTCACAATTTGTTCTCTTCTGGTATGTTTTCTTATACAACTCGGGGAGCTTCAGTTATAATCAGAATGGCATCTATATGTATTTCATCGTTCCACAGTTCAAACTACGCACCCCTAGACAATAGTTGCATAGTGCACACCCTTTAGTGTAGTTGCATTTCAATTGACATTCTTGTGTGTATATATATATATATGTATATATATATATATATATATATATATATATATATATATATATATATATATATATATATATCTATAAATATATATATATATATATATATATATATATATATATATATATATATATATATTATATATATATATATATATATATATATATATATATATATATATATATATATATATATATATATATATATATATATATATATATATATATATATATATTGACACCGTTTCTCATGATGGCCTGTTGGACTGCCTGGAGAAAATTGGTTTCAGAGGTAATTTCCTGAAGTTAATGAAAAATTATCTGTCAGATAGGCGGCAGTCGGTTGCTGTGAATGGGGTCAAGAGTACTACTAGAGTATTGAACTATGGTGTTCCACAAAGTACCGTCCTGGGTCGAATCCTTTTCTGTATTTATTTGAATGATATGTTTCGTTTGCATACTTGTGGTGAAGTGATTTCGTATGCCGATGATACTGCCATTTTCTACACCAACAACTCATGGTGTGCACTTAAGCAAAAATGCGAAAACGACTTCAAAGGGTTTTTGGATTACTTCGATTATAAGTTACTCACCTTCAATAGTGAAAAGACTGTGTATATGCCATTCACATCCTATGCGTCAGGTTTGCCACAGTTTGATACACTTCATATTCAGTATCAACAGAAGGTTGTAGATGTTAAGCAGAAATTAACAGTTAAATATCTTGGTATTACGCTTGATCCGCATTTGAGATGGAAATGTCATGTTGAGAGTTTGGTCGGAAAACTTAGATCGCTTCTACCTCTCTTCAGAATTTGTAAGGGATTCTGTAGTATGGATCACCTGAAGATTATATATCATGCACTCGTTGGATCAGTGATCGAGTATGCTATTCTGGTGTGGGGTGGTGTGGACGGTGTTCACTTGAGAAAATTGGAGGTTGTTCAGAAGAGATTTCTAAAAATCATCTTTAATAAACCACTTATGTATTCATCTGATGCACTGTTCCTGGAGGCAGGGATAATGGACCCTAGGCAGACATACTGTGCTAAGATTCTTTTATCACAGTTTCATAACTACTCTAAATCTGAACTTACGTCACTTGGATATGACACCAGAAGGGCTGATGCTCAGTATAGGCTGCCTGCTGCACACAAGAGTATCTTTCAGAAGTCTTTCGTATATCTGGCTCCAAGAATCATCAACAGGCTTCCTCGTGAGATGCGTGCAACAGTTTCTTTCATGTTATTCAGGAGGAAGGTTCAAAATTGGATTAGCTCACAGTCACGATCAATCACAGCAGACTTAGTGGAACTTAAATCGTTCTAGAGAAGTTATTATACTTATGATGATGATAATTATCGGAAAGCAGTCTGAAGGCATTATGTTCACCGGTTCGAAGAGAGTTGTGTTTTATTAAACCATACACAAGGACTTGTCCTTTCATGGTCTATTCAATTGAATGTTTGTTATAAATTATGTTATATTACTGATGCCTGTTCTCACCATGTATTGACTACTAGTCTTGTACTCTGTTTTTGGCATTCAATAAATTTATTATTATATATATATATATATATATATATATATATATATATATATATATATATATATATATATATATATATATATATATATATATTTATATGTATACAGGGCCGTAACCAGCACTGCTTTCTAGAGGGGGCTGAACAAATTCTTGAGGAGGCTTGTTTTTTACATGGAGAAATAAAGAAATTTATTCTAATAAAAATAATAAATAAAAAATCTCTCCTAGAAAACTCTAAATAAATAAAACTATTAGAAATAAAAAATATTAAAAAAAAATAAAAATGTACTTTCATCATTAAATATAAAATAATGTCATCCAATTCATTCGTGGAGAGGATATTTTCATTGATTAATATTGTTAAATGTAAAATTCGAAATAAAATGATACTAAAAATGTCAAATTCAGTTGTGTCTATTATATCTCACTTGGAAATAAATGAGATTTGCTGTAAATAATTTGAGCTTAGCAAAGCTTTATCTGGAAAGTATCAGTGTGGTCCCCTTTTCCTTTTATTATTATCTTCCATTTTATACATATTTAATACGAATCACAAAAAAAAACAACTTCTTTACTATTAAAACTAGGTTAGAAAAGTAGAAAAATAAATTCTGTTTCTTCTTTTTACTTCATGTACATCGCGGTTTCATCCAAAATAATACAAAAACGCAGTTTAGCAATGGGTCGGTTATAATTCCTTGATGCAACGACCAGAAAAATAAACGTAGTTTAAAAATTAAACCAAGTTTAGTTAAACGACGTTTTATAATAAAACGGTGCAAGAACTGCAAGAGCTTGTATATGTTTTGTTTCAAGTAGGCTATACCAAATGGCAACATAAAAACTTTCGAGTAGTAGAAATCCATTCAACCGATTAGCGATAGCACTTGATACCCAGATCTAAATGATTACGGTCTCCTGATCTCCTTCTGACATATTCACATTAATCATTCTCATGAATATTAGCAACCATAAACAGCATTCGATTTTCTAGAATCTCACGGTCTTTCATAACACTACTCGGTTATTTTTCATTCACCTAACCAGTTGTCAGATTTCACCTATTTATGCAATATTTTAGTATTTATTATCCTATACCGGATGAATAATTTGTTATTTAACTAATTGATTATATCTGAATAATACCCAGGAAGTATGCTTTATGCTTGAAACACATTATTTATCTATTCGAGCAATAAGAACTGAACAGTATCTTCTAGCTGATTTTTTATGAAAAAAAATATATGTGTGTATATATATATATATATATATATATATATATATATATATATATATATATATCGGTAAGTCTTAGTTTTTTAATATGGAAGAAGAAATCTATTAGATAATATGTTAAACAAATCCTTTTAGTGTCCTGATGAAGGCTCGAATGTAAAGCCAAAACGTTGACTATGAATAAATGAAGTACATTTGAACTGGCCCGTTGTTTCAACCCGTTGAATCCTCTCATCATTATTGTTTTGGTTTATCACGTACGGGGTTACTTTTTCCGCATATATATATATATATATATATATATATATATATATATATATATATATATATATATATATATATATATATATATATATATATTATATATATATATATATATATATATATATATATATATATATATATATATATATATATTGATAAGTTTGTAACTGACCTAATTTATTAATTAAATAATATTTATACTGGTATGAGACCATTTATTAATAATAAAACTTTCTAAATATATTACGCGTTTCGGCTATTAAGCCATTCTCAAATACAAATATATATTGCAAAATGCAATATGCCAGGCTGTACAAAAAATCGGTTCTGTTATCGGTTCGACGATTGATTCCTCGGACTGTGTATACATTATTTCCCCTTTCCCTGCTTCTTTTTTCTTAATATTATGTCTCACGTAAAATATTATGATATATTTTACCAAATTCTTCGATGTCCGTTCTTGAACTTATTGTTCTCATTTCTTCCTTTTGAATATTTATCATTTCTAAAATACATCTTTTATAATGGTTTTTTTTCCTCTGTCAGAATTTCGGGGTTATTTAGGTCAAATTGGTGTATTTTTTCAATTGCATGTTTGGCTAATGCAGTACATTTTTTGTTTGTCTGGATGGAATATTTATGTTCATACATTCGTTTATGTAGATATTGCTTTGTGTTTCCTATATAACAAGCATCACATTCTTTGCAATTTACCTTATATATATACAGATCTTCAAAAAGAAGAATTTAAAGAAGCTGTTGAATTCTGCCTTAAATCTACATATTTCACATATAACGACTCATTCTTCTCACAGGTTTTTGGAACAGCAATGGGGTCACCCATTTCATCAACTGTAGCTAATTTGGTTATGGAAGAACTCGAACAAAAAGTTCTAGGAAACTTAAAAAACAAACCATATTTTTTTAAAAGATATGTCGATGATTGTATTAGTGCAATAAGAAAAGAACATACACAAGAACTATTAAATGCTTTCAATTCTTTCCATGACAAACTAAAATTTACAATAGAATTGGAAACACAAAATAAAATAAATTTTCTAGACATCTCGCTAATAAAAAATAATGATGGTACTATAATCACTAATTGGTTCAACAGAAACACCTGGACAGAGAGGTATTTAGATTATAATTCCTTAGTACCAAAAAAATATAAAAAAAGTGTCATTATTGCTCTTACTGATAGGGCCATTAAATTATCACACGGACAGTTTGAACCTGAAATCTCAAATAAAATAAAAAACTTATTAACTAATAATGACTATCCAAGTGAATTTCATGAACCTATAATCAAGAAAAGAATTCATAAAATTTATAATAGCAAAAAAATAGAAACACACAAATCAATCATGACAATTATGTTAGTATGGAATATATACCTCAATTGTCTGAGAAAATAAATATGTTAAAAAATTATGACATTAAAGTATGCAATCGTCCAAATAATTCCACAACCACAGTATTCACTAAATTTAAACCTAAAATAATTAACAAAGATAAAACGCACACCGTATATAAGGTAAATTGCAAAGAATGTGATGCTTGTTATATAGGAAACACAAAGCAATATCTACATAAACGAATGTATGAACATAAATATTCCATCCAGACAAACAAAAAATGTACTGCATTAGCCAAACATGCAATTGAAAAAATACACCAATTTGACCTAAATAACCCCGAAATTCTGACAGAAGAAAAAAACCATTATAAAAGATGTATTTTAGAAATGATAAATATTCAAAAGGAAGAAATGAGAACAATAAATTCAAGAACGGACATCGAAGAATTTGGTAAAATATATCATAATATTTTACGTGAGACATAATATTAGGAAGAAAGAAGCAGGGAAAGGGGAAATAATGTATACACACTCCGAGAGGAATCAATCGTCGAACCGATAACAGAACCGATTTTTTGTACAGCCTGGCATATTGCATTTTGAATATTATAATTCAGTATATATTTGTATTTGAGAATGGCTTAGTAGCCGAAACGCGTAATATATTTAGAAAGTTTTATTATTAATAAATGACCTCATACCAGTATAAATATTATTTAATATATATATATATATATATATATATTGCGATGAACAGACGCAGTATGCATGATGAAGATAATAAATACGTTGGAAAATTAATATGAAAAAATCATTTATCAAATCAATCCTCCAGCGGAGATATTTTCATGAGATCTGACGACATGAAATTCTCATTCATCCTTTAAGGAATAATGTTAGGACATTCAAACGCCGGCGCCACAAACGATGGAAATACTGTCTAGGCAGTCAGTTTCCTCTACTTCAAGTTCAATCATGTCCCTTCCATTGACCGAGCGGAGATCGACATCACATAAACACCAAATAATTTCTAAGAAAAACACTAATGGCATGCGAACAAATCATAGCTCCGTCTATAGGAAACCGAAAGGTATTTCACTATATGGAAAAAGGTGGTAAAAATAAAAAAATTGTTCCGAAAAACATGCTACTTATTTAATTTAGGATTCATACTAGCATAACATCATCTAAATAGATATCTGTACAACTACAGTAACCACATATTGACACAAACAAGATTATCGTCGAAATAAACAAGTCCATTAAATAACTGTCATAATTAAGCATGGTTAGAAGCTATGGGAAATGAAGTTAAATATCTTATCGAAATTTCAGTTGAGGTAGAAATGATTAATCTATTCGATTCGTACAATTTAATTTGTCTAAGGTTTAAGTTTTAGATATATTTTCTTTTTCGAGCATTCGAATTAGCGAATGTTAAAATTACCGCAGTTTGTATTAACTCACAGTGAAATTGAAAAAATAGTATTGAATTTATTTGGAACGCTGAAATAGGTACATTTCTCTATCTTGACTGACGAATGTTAGAACAATATCCAATTATACGTTCAAATAATGAATATTTGGTGAGTGTGTATATATATTATATATATATATATATATATATATATATATATATATATATATATATATATATATATCAGAGGCGGCTAGTCAAAGGAGGCTAAGGAGGCTAAGCCTCCTCAATAATATTCCGTGTATCACAAATATATTATATTGAATAGTCAGCATTCAGCATATTCATATTAATCGAAATCATATTATTTTATGCACCTACCTTCCTTTCAACCTACATTATATAATATAATTTATTAATTACGATAGAAGGTATTTACATTTACTGCTTACTGCATTTCATTCATTTCAAGATTTGTGGCAACGCTGCGGAGGCATGGAAAGATATATTCTCAACGTTCATTATGCCTGCCACAGAAAAGCAAACAACGGTGCAAATACTCCGAATGAATACTTCATTGCAATAGAAAAGCAAAACACATGTAAATGGCAACACGGATAGGAACCCAGTCTCATACAATGTCGACCCATCACAACTATAGAATTTCGCGTGACATCGAGTGAATTCGTTGGAAAGCATTAATTGAATCGTAGTTACTAATGCAGCGTGTTTACTTATATTGCTCGCGTATTGTTTCAAAATGAGTTTGGTTACTGAAGTTAATTTCAAAAATTTCAATGGTGACTTAGTGGAATATTTGTTATCCCATAACTTTAGTGCACTAAGTTATGAGGATAAAGTTTTGATAAAAACATTGCCCTAGCCCTGAATTAAACAATTTGGTGCAGCGTAACAGACAACAAAACCGCGGTTTTAATACAAGGAATTATGGAGACATCCTTGCCTAACCGGATCACAGGTAAAAAATAAATTATTTTGTTGGCAGTGTTTTTACTAGTGAAAATGTCTCTGTTTGGGGCCGCTTAGGATTTGAGGATTTAATTCTATACCTAGTTGAAAGTGAGAAATTTTTCACCGATAAAGTAACTTTAAATACAGCACGCGGATTAATATCTTACTTACAAGATAAGGAATTTATATATTTTTAAACATCTTTAAATTAATTTTTGAACAAACAGAAATAGTTTTTCAAATCTTACAGCACAAGTTTTCAGATGTAATTTACTCACGAAATCGGCTCAAGTTTCTTTTGGAAAAAATTTCAAAATTTATAATTATTATAAAAAACTATTTTCTGTATTTCAAACTACTGATGATACGACTCAATTTAGCCCAAAACGAAAGAAATTCAGTTACGCAGATATGGAGCTTCACTATAAGCAAATATTTTATGAAATTTTGGATACTATCAGGGGTCAAATAGAAATAAGGTTCTCTGATTCGAAAGAACTGCATTTCTCCGACTTACTCAATAAAAATTTGTTAACCGGATTTTCGGCTAATTTTCCAGATAACCTTATGGAAAATTTATGTCAAAAATACACTTTTTTGATAAGGTGGCCATAAAAAGTGAACTGTGTGTTGTTTATAATGACAATGAAATTTTGGGGCAAAATGAAAATCATGTGAGGACTATTAAATACCTTTTTGATAATGATTTGAATCAAGATTTACCCTAAGTTTATAAACTCTTATGTCTATATCCCGGTGACATCGGCTTCCGTAGAGCGCTCGTTTTCCACTCTTAAGAGAATTAAAACTTATTTACGAAATTCAATGAGCCAGGATCGTTTGAAAAATATTAGTTTGTTGTCTATTGAAAAGGAATTGGTAAAACTTTTGGCGAAAGACAAAAAATTTTATGAGGATATTATAGATCATTTTGCTAACGTTAAAGATCGCAGAATGTTAACAAATTCGTTAAGTAGGTAACCTATTTTGTGAAAGAAAAAAAAATTTGATGAATAGATGAATTGATTAATTGGCTGAGAAGAGTTTTTGTGAATATTGTAAATAGGAGTTGTAGGTCTCAAGGTAGACACTCGAAAGTGAAAACAAATTAATATCTTAGGGTGCTTGTTTTACTTTGATTTTCTTTAAATTATAAGGCGGTTGACCTTGAAATCCTAAAAATTTTCGCCTATGGTGTATTTTTTAACACCTCTTGTAGCCTCCTCAAACCAAAACCTCACGAGCCGCCACTGATATATATATATATATATATATATATATATATATATATATATATATAAATATATATATATATATATATATATATATATATATATATATATATATATATATTATATATATAGATATATATACACTTATTTAACCATCCACACCCCAAAAAATTAGATAAATAATAGGCTTATAAACAGATCATGAAAAGTCGTTCACTGGTCATGAAAATGATAAATATAGGCAGATATTACAGAAAATTAAACAAAATTAATTTCAGAACTTTATAGTACACTAAAACTATTATGAAAATGAGTTATAGCATTAACTATAATTTCACCTCGAGCTTCACCTTCTATTCCAAACCTAGCTTAGGTACAACAAAATTATACTAACAAGGTTCACAAATACGAAAATATCAAAATACCACCTCTCAAAAAACATTAAAATATCATTTATTCAACTGCAAGAATTGGTGAAATTTCAACAAGATATAAGAGCATTTGTGAAATATCACATATTCCAAGTATTCAGAAAAAACATCCTCTATAAATATACCAACTAATACGTTTCACATTTTCCAAGAATTTCAAATAGTTATTTACGACACCTGTTTATCAATCAAACCTATCATAGCTATCTATAGATTCGCCCCTATGTCCGCTCCTAACTGATATTTTTTATCTAATATTGGTATTGGTATTGGTAGGTTTGGATGGTGACCGATGCGCTGCAACCTTATTAGATCTATTGTGCCCCATCTTCTTCTGCTTCTCGATGTGTTCTCGTTTTACAGCAGCCCCTCAAGCCTCAATACCTTCAGGAATTTGAGGATTTTAAGGGGGTCTATTCGTGGTATTTCTTCTACAGTCAGCTGGTATGATCCCAGTGTGTTCAGTCTTTCATGGTGCACAGCATAGCACTCCATCAGTATATGGTGAGGTGTTTCTGGGCGTTCCTTGCAGAATCTGCAGGTGCTGTCCCCCTCTAAACCTAGCTTCCTTAGGTGTTCTTTGAGTCTGCAATGCCCCGTAAGAAATCCTGTGATTGTCTTTAGACTAGTTTTGCTGAGGCTAATCAGTGTCTTCGATCTTGCTCGGTTGAACTTTCCGAGGAGATCTTTGGCCTGCCTCAGTCCTGGAAGTCTTTGCCAGTATGTTGCTCTCATTGCTTCTTCAGCTTTATTGAGTTCTTCTTAGAAGTAAGATTTTCCAAGTCCGCAGAAAGGCTCTGGCCCGATTAGTGTCGATGACGCACCCTTTCGTGCCAGGGTGTCTGCTTGTTCATTACCCTTCACTTCGACGTGCCCCGGCACCCAGAGGAGGATCACTTTGTTGTTCCTGCCCAGATCGTTTAGTTTGTCTAGGCATTCACAAACCATCTTTGAGTTGATGTTATAAGAGCTCAACGCTTTGATGGCTGCTTGGCTATCGGAGAGGATCGCAATTTCCTTGTTCCGGTATTTCCTATCGAGGTTGAACTGAATGCACCTTTCTATGGCGTGAATTTCCGCTTGAAAAATACTAGGGAACTGGCCCATGGGTTCTGAGTATTTGGTACGAGGCCCAACGACTCCTGCTCCAGTTCCTTCGGGAGTTTTAGACCCGTCCGTATACCATATTATGGTATTCTTCTCCAGTGCTCGAATGGATTCTATGCTCCATTCCTTCTTGGTATTTAGTTCCGTTCGAAATAATTTCTTGAAACTAAATTTCCTGGTAATTTCGTCAGTTGGGAGGTCAGCAAGGAGTGCACTTCCGGTAAGGGTTGAGTCCCTTGTACCGTATGCAGCACCTTTGAGTCCAACTTTAGCCAACCTGAGGTTCGCTAATATAGAAAACTTAATATTCCAATCCACTGGAGCTGTGCATATGTGTTTTTTGCATGAATATGTTGACAATATAATTTTAGGGGCACTTATCGATAAGCTCATTGGAAAAAATGAATAAAGAATCTGTTGTATTCAATATACCCCACGCAAACTATTATTGAAGAACCTAAATACTTCCCAATAAATTATGTGCCGAATTTGAAAGGCAAAATTTATAACAGACTATCGAAAAATTACGTTAAAACAATTTGTACAAATAAAAGAAACTTGAAGTCATTCTTGGTCAATAATAAAAAAAAATCTAACATCGGAGAAAACAGTGGAGTTTACAAAATATTTTGCAACGAATGTCCTGCTTTCTATATTGGACAAACAGGACGGAATAAAAACATTCGTGTTGAAGAACATGAAAAATCAATTTTACAAAATAAAAATACCACTGGTTTCTCCGAACATTATATAAAATTTAATCATTTCCTGGATTTCAACAAAACCCAATTGTTACATTCAGGTAACAAAGGAATGCGCCTTGACCTTCTTGAAATTCTGGAAATAAGTTCCGCCCATAATTACCCCTTATAGACGAACAAATTAATTTTCAGGTATCACCTCTGCTTTTATCTGTTTCATAAAATAAGATGTAATACTCTCCTGTAGTCAGTCTTGATAATGAGCTCATAACTCGAAACATGTCGACTATTATTTGGTGCTGAATACAGTATCTAAATATTTTTATATAGTCAAACTTAAGCCAAGTATGTTTTATTTTAAAGGTCAAACTTTTTTCTTCATAATGTTTTACCAAGTGATGTGCGAGAATTCAATCTCAGTTATATATATATATATATATATATATATATATATATATATATATATATATATATATATATATATATATATATATATATATATATATATATATATATTTATATATATAATATATATATATATATATATATATATATATATTAAATATATATAAATATATATATATATATATATTTATTTGTAAAAAAATTTCAAGTCCTGTCAAAAAATCTTCTACATTTTGTTCTGGAGGTCTATAAATTGCTGTGAAACTACATTTATAATCTGATGTTATTGATATATTGAATTTTAGAACAGTTATGCCTGCTATATGATGTTTTGTTATATTTGCATATATATATTTATATATATATATATATATATATAATATATACTTATACTATATATATATATATATATATATATATATATATATATATATATATATATATAAATATATATATGCAAATATAACAAAACATCATATAGCAGGCATAACTGTTCTAAAATTCAATATATCAATAACATCAGATTATAAAAGTAGTTTCACAGCAATTTATAGACCTCCAGAACAAAATGTAGAAGATTTTTTGACAGGACTTGAAATTTTTTTACAAATAAATAATGTTTCGAAGACAGAATTCATCGTGGGTGACATCAACATAGATATATTAAAGGAACATGACAGAAATATAGTAGATGAGTACTTAGACATAATTCATGAAGCAGGTTTTATATCTCTTGTCAACGAGTATACGAGAGAAGTGAATAATCAAAGAAGCTGTTTGGATCATATTCTTATTAACAATACGCGAAATTTGAATAAGATAGCAACTTTCGTATTGAAGACTGAAATTACTGATCACCATGCGGTAGTTTTAACAATTAGTTATTCTAGAGGAGAAATCAGAGAAAATTCAAAATATATAGAAATAGTGAACTATAAAAGTTTATGTCAATCACTGTCACAAGAAAAATGGGAAGATGTAATGAACATAGTAGATCCAGAGTTCAGTACAAATAATTTTATGAAAAACGTAACAACTCACATTGATAAAGCAACATATAGGAGAAAGAATAATGAGAAATCTGAAAGAACACCATGGATAACACATGGAATAATCAAGGTAATCAAAGTCAGAGACAAACTTCACAAAGATCTCAAGAATGCCCCAGGAAACATTGCTCTCAGACAAAAATATAAAGAATATAGAAATATAATACATAAGTTGATATATAAATCGAAAAATGATTTCTATCAAAATCAGTTGATAGAAACTGGAAATGATTCTCGAAGATTTTGGGACACAATCAAAAGTGCAATGAATGTGACAAGAAAGGTTAATCGAATAAGTGATATAGAGAATGTTGATGGAAGCATGTTGACTACACATGAGGAGAAAGCAGAACGTTTCAATATTTTCTTTTCCTCGATAGGTAAACAGTTAGCAGAAAAAATTGATATAAATTATCTAGAACAATCAAACTATTTGTCGGAATTCAAAAGAAAATATCAAATCAGAGAGTCGTTATTTTTAAGTCCTACTAATGAAGAAGAAGTACGAGTGACAATTGGACAGTTGAAAAACGGCAAATCTCCTGAGATGAGATGGTTTAACATTCCTATTTTGCTTTAAAAAAGTAAGTAATTTATATAAGGCCGCCCCCTCGAACATATATTTAAACAAACATTTTTTCTACTTAGGACACTCTAAATTTGGACCCTCACCAGCTCGAACTCTCGAGTAGTGCGAAATATTAATAACCACTTATATCCTAAAAATCAGTTCAGGTTTTTCAGCAGCGTGGTAATAAATTCCATAATATCTCACACTCACACACTGAAACCTATTAGTCGTGCCCAATACACTCACGAGCTCTAAAATAGTTATCCAAATAAATTTAAGCCACACTCACACTTTCTATAGAATATAATAAAATAATTATCTCTAATATACCAGAGAGTTAATTGAGTTATCGTGCAGTAAGAATAAAATCTTTGAAAAATAAACCAATTTCGGAGTTTCAGAAGAAGGTCTATGCACCAGGAGATGATAGCTTTATCGAAATCCTCATCTACTAGCTGATATTGGTAAGGACATTGGCCTACTGCTTGGTTTTATTTTCCTTAGATCCTGCCGAAAAGCTGTCTTTGACAAAGTGCTACACTTAATTGAAGCTGCTTTTGCCAAAAAGCTTTAAGAAAATTTTGGCGTTTTTTTTCGCTGGGAAATGTACTAAAATTTGTGTTAAAAGCTTATTATAAACCAAGACATGATCCACTAAACACAAGTGACAATACAATGAGAATTACTCTAGCTTCAACGACTTACACCAATTGAATAATATCGGAAGTACCACCCGTGGCAACAAACTGCATTAATGGGGGAGCCCATATTCTTTTTTGATACATCAACGATTTTACTCAACTATGATAAAAAAAACAGCGAGAATGAGCATATCATATTGCGGATGATACACTACGAGTCGGTTTTTTGTGGTGAACCGGCGAAAAACTTGGGAGGAACTAAAGGCTATTATGAGTCAGAAAAATCTATGGAAAATCATAAAAAATTGTGCTGGATACACCAACCTTCTAACCCTTTAACTGGGAGAGAAAAACTACAATGCTATACCATTTTTTGTAGGGACAGCCGGTACAAAAACCAAACGTGTTAAGAAATAAATTCCTCGCAATAGAAAATTGCGATTTTGGCAATATGAATCCAAAATCGAGTAATTTTGTGGCATTTCAAGGAATAGAATGTGGTTGAGGAAATTACTAACATACTTTGCGGAAATTCAAACTTGGAATAACAATGCATGCGATTTTTGGATAAAACACATTTAAAATTAAACTGCATCCAAGCTGTCGAAGAAAGTATAATTTATATTACGAAAATTGAGAGAAATTTCGGATGAACAAATCGTGAATTTGAAAATTGTGATTTGTATCATTGCTTTATTTGAATTCTATCCTTGCGCAATACTCGCGTATTCTAGGCGACTATAAAACTTATACTAACAGAAAAAATCTCAAAGGTCATTCCTGCTTCTCAAACTTATTGTACCAAGATCTCCCCCAATGCCTACTTACCATTGAAGGAAACTGTATGACATTACAAAAGTCCTCTTTGAATTATTTTCCAAAGATCGAAATTTTAATTACAGGTCTGTTTAGCCATGGAAAAAATATAACAGGTAGACAGATTTCGCTAAGATTACAATAGCAGAGATTCTCGAACAAAAGTGCAAAAAGAATAATCTCAAGAAATGTAATTATCCTATGTTAGCGCCCAAAATTTTCCAAATACTCCCTATTTTAAACATGAAAAAGCAGGAAAATTTCAAAATGCACGCTTTTCAAAAAATTAATGCTATAGAAATGACTTTTCACAGATCGATATTTACGATATTTAAAAAGAGATTATTTGAATTATTCAATACCTGCAACCATATTAGACTTCAGTACACATGTAAATATAGGAAACTCAAAATAATTAGCATCCAACATTATTATTATTATAGTGATACATACTAGTGCTAAAACATTCTTATAAGTTTATTTGATTGCGTCATTTCAACCCTATATGGTAGTAAGCTTTATAAGCATATATTCGTGTTTCTAAACCAACATTATAATTTCTCACATTGGTTTTTGTTAAAACCTTTATAATGTTTTCTCGGTAGATTGGACTTTATTTCTTTTTCTCTTTTTTTTTGTTTCTTTTTTGCCTCGCGCTTCATGTTGGAATAAGTGACATATGGTTCAATTTATTAATATTATTAGCATTTATTATTACAAAATTTCTTGTTCGCTCTGTTAAGGAAAGTGTAGTCACGCGGCTGGCATAATTAAAATGCACCTTAAGATGGGACAATTTTTACTTTTTTAATTTTTCGGTTGAATTTTTGCGGGCGGGGGAAACAAAAAAAATATTTTAATTGTATTTATTGAACGATGTACTGCTATACTTTGTTACCTTTGTTCTAAAAAAAACTTTCCTGGAAATAAAGAAATCATTCATCTCATTCATTCATATATATTGTCCGTATATTAATGTAGTGATATTAATATTATATATATATGATATATATATATTATATATATATATATATATATATAACTATAATACTATATATTATATCTATATACATATCCAACCTAAATAATATATATAATATTATATATTATATATACTATCATTATATATTATATATAAATATATGATTATACCTCAGGCGTCATATATATAATATATATATATATATATCTATATATATATAATATAGTATAGTATACTGAATGTAAGTATTATACTATATTATAAATATAATATTATATATATATAATTAAATACTTTTTGAATAAATTATGATTAGTCAATAAACAGGGCTGGCGTGAAATATCTCAAACAAAACAAACTCGATTTTTATTAAAAAGTTTTACGTCGCCATTTCGACATTTCGTGGCTTCTCTTTTTCGATAAAACTTTCTTTGACATTGTATTTATTTATTCACGGGGCCAACAACAATTCAAATAAATAATTATATATATATATATATATATATATATATATATATATATATATATATTGTTGATTGACCTTTCAGGAAACTATTGGTGTGAAACATATTTTGATATTCATTTGAAGAAACTATATTTTTAAATTAAATGGAAAAACTTGACAATAAAATAACAGATTTAACCCAAATAAATCTATTATATCGTATAATGTTGATAAGTGTTAAATTTAAAAATAAATTTTTTCTACCCAGTACCGATTACCAGTAGGTTATCCATTAAGAAACTGATTTTGTAGGAGGTAAGTACGTTTTACCTGCCTAGGGAGGGAAGTTATGTGTGTATGACACATTTAAAAGATATTCCCTGACAGTACTGACACATTTTCAAACAGTATCAGTTGGACTACTAAATCAAATCTTTAAGAAACATTTTTTTGGTAGAAATTATTTATTAAAAAACAAAATTTGCGGAGTGTATGAACACGATTCAATAGCAAACCGTAGGTAATGAAAATTAGAAAATAGTTTATTTGATTGAAATAATATCGGGAACTGGTGCGATTAGAAGGGAACAGTCTCCGCGAAGTGCAACGCTGTTGAAGAAAATAGATATCCGCAAAGGATTGTATTTCAATATAAAATCAATCCACGTAAAAAATTTCAACCCACTAACTCAATCTGCTGAAGCTGTGGAGGACGGGAAATTTTCAAAACTCACGAAAAAACAAGAAATATCTACATACAAGTGACTGCGGTTGGAAAATCAAAACATCAAAAGACGGAAAAAAACTTCTCCCGCACCAGACTGTTCACTTTCGATACGCTGCAATAATATAATATTGCCGGGAAAAATACGACTAAAAATGTTACACACAGCGTGGAAAGCAAGTGTTATTGACCAGCTTCGGACTATTTACTACAGTTCGGGCGCAAAGTACGTTCCCTACGAAAAAGTATCACTTGCCTGCCTATTATATATATATATATATATATATATATATATATATATATATATATATATATATATATATATAATAATATAGGCTTGCCATACGTCCCGGTATTTGCTCTTGTCCCGGTGTCCCGCCCGGTTTGATCGCTGTCCGGAAAACGTGGATGTAAGAATGTAAAAGTAATGAAATAATGGCTGTAGTAGTTTAATTATAATCAACAGGTCTATGAGGAGGTGAGTGCATACCTAGAGGAAAGGTGCACATTATAACTTTATCGAGCAAAGAGGACGGGAAGACGCTTTTTCCTTGAAAGTACAGATTCAAACAATTGTCACAATCAAAAAGATTTGGAGAAATGAAAAGGATTCCAGCCTACCTTTCTAGAGTGTATCGTGGTAAACATTAACAATAAATCACATCTAATCATTCGTAGCAACAGAACCTTACCACAACAGGCCAATACCTCCAACTCCGCTTCGAGATCACTCCAGATGAGCACGAAAGAAAGGAATAAATCAGGACACTGTTCAGGAGGAGCAGACAACAATTTGCAGCGGATCCCTTATCTCATGGAACAGGGAAATTAATCTAACATCGAAATGGGACCGATGATACAAAAGCGGTTACAACGAATGAAGATATATAGACACAGGACTATCGCGGCAATGTCAAGCAGAAAGAACGCACACCGAGAGGAGAAACCCGCAACTTAGGCAGATGAATTAACCATACCTTATGTGAAGGGAATATCCGAGGAAGATAAGGCGAAATCGTCTCAGCAGTAAACAACATCAAAACAGTCTGTCAAGTCGTTAAACAAATCTTATCTTTAAGCAAGCAGGCTGGACCAAAACTAAACCAAGATGGACCGCTCGGACAATTATATATTATATTTTTTTTTCGTATCACCTGTGGCCCTGTGGAGATGTGAGGTGATTCATACATTCGTGTAAAACGAAGAGACCTCTTAATGTATAGGGATCGGAGAACCCAGTCAGATATACACACGAAGAGCCGGAAACATCGGAAATCTGCGAATTGCTTTAATCACGTCTATGGAATCATAAACATCACAACATTAAAGTGGAAGCGATGCTAGATTTATCCACCCGGGAAACAGAACTGGTCGAAATACCGTAAGATTCAAGGGAATCTGCTTTCAATGTCCAAACAGAACCATTGAAGTTTTCAGTAAACCGAGTTGTTGTAATCTGGCAAAACCGGCGTGGCGGACGCAATCGCTGGCGCGTTGATACAGTGGTCTCAAGCTCCTCGTCCTCGCCAAATGGGAGAGACGCCCAACACGGCACAACTGATCAATGGGAGTATTAAAGATCAATCCATAACTCTGATAATCAGTTTACGACTCTGAGAACGGGTTAGAGATATCTCTCAATCTAACCGAAACGTCGTTGTATATTTGATAATTATTATTTTCTATCTATTTCCAACTTATTATTTACTTAAATATCTATTCCTTTTTCAGATAACTACTAATTCATTTGAAATTTATATTTTTCAGCTATTTTCTTTTCTGCCACTTACTTAATCAGAAAAAAATTTTGCTTATTTGCTTTATTTTTGTTTTCAGATATATTTTTATAGACAATGGAAGTCCAGAATTCCACAAATACATAACTTTGTCAACTTATTAATTAATTTTTGTTTGTTTGCCAAAAATGTTTTTATGATTGTTTTTGCTTTTGTAGTTAGACAAAAAGTTTTAGTTTTATAAAAAAATAAACTTGAAAAGACATAGTAATTGTTCAGTTGAACAATTTTATGAAGTATTTCAATTTTCTAGATAGATCAGAAAAAATTATCTTTAAAAATCGCCACTTGCGAGGATTTAAAAAAGTCTTAAAATTCACGATTTAGCTAATGATTTTTTAAAAATTTTTCAGGGGAGGACCCTGCTCTAGTGGGGGTATACCCCCTCCGGTAAGGTCATTCCGTATTAATGTGTCCCGGTTTCACTCACCAAAAATATGGCAAGCCTATATATATATATATATATATATATATATATATAAATATATATATATATATATATATTATATATATATATATATATATATATATATATATATATATATATATATATATATATAACGCTCAAAGTGATCGCGTCATTTATAGCGGAACCAATAACTTACATCTTTAACAAATGCACAGAAACTGGTATCTGGCCTAGAGCATTCAAACATTCAATTATTATTCCAATATATAAAAGAGGTAACAAAAAACTGACAGAAAATTATAGACCCATTTCACTAATCACCCACTTATCAAAAATATTTGAGAAACTCCTAAAAAACAGACTACAAAATTTTATAGATAAATATAACATACTTTCCGAAAGACAATATGGTTTTCAAGAAAAGACGTCCTCTCAAGATGCTATTCTAACCCTTACTGGAAAAATGTATAACAACAACAAACCCTGTCTATGTGTATTCATTGATTTATCGAAAGCATTCGATACTGTTACTCTTTCAGTCCCTGGAGGACGTTGGTATCAGAAGTACTTGCTTAAATTTACTCAAAAGTTATGTTACGAACAGGTATCAAACAGTACGAATAAATAATGTCGACAGTAAGTCGTTAGTCGTACAATGTGGAGTGCCTCAGGGTACGGTCCTCGGACCCTTACTTTTCAATATCTACCTAAATGGATTGTTCTCTGTAAAAAGCAGGGGCAGCATTATCGGATTCGTAGACGATACCGCGATTTTCTACGAAGCAGATACCTGGACAGAAGTAAAGGAAATAGTAGAAACAGACTTCATTATCATTCAAAAATGGCTTGAAAGCAGGTTGCTGACTATAAACTTTCAAAAATTCAACTTCCTACCTATCAGTTGTAATAAAACAAATCTTCCTCACTTTACTCAGCTTAATATATTCGATGGTAAAAACAACCTTACAATTACAACCGAAAGTAACATAAAATACTGCGAGTCGAAAATGAGATGTACTGCCTCATGAAATGGGACATACACATCAACTACGTTACCAAAAAACTACAATGTATCCTTTATAAACTAAAATACATGAAAAAAATTCTTCCGGTTCATCACCTGCTCACACTATATCATGCACTCGTTGAAAGTCACTTTCGATACGGTTTATTAGTATGGAGAGGTGCATTGAAAACCCACATCCGACCCCTTGAAGTTCTACAACGACGATTCCTAAAAATTATTCTAGGTAAAAACTCAAGATATTCAAGTGATTTACTCTTTCAAGAATCAGAGGTACTCGACCTTGCTGAAGACTAGTTTTTTTTATAATGCTCCAAAAATGTTCAATTCTGTACCTGAAGAAATTCGCACTATACCCAACTCATTCCAATTCAAAAAACAACTGAAAACGTTCATAAAGAGATCTGAAGTACGAGCCCTTCGATAATGATTATTTCAATCAATGGCCAAGAAACCTCCTCGTTATATTTCATACATTATTTTAATACATTTTACCTTTTATATATATATATATATATATATATATATATATATATATATATATATATATATTATTTTTTATATTTCTACTCTGTTGTATATGACTCAATTTTTATATGCGAAACAAGTGTAAAAACACTTATCGCTATCCTACTTTATTCATTTTATATAGTGTTCTTGTATCTTGTAAACCCATTTTTGAATTTTTTGAATAAAGTTATATTATTATTATTATTATTATTATATATATATATATATATATATATATATATATATATATATATATATATATATATATCTGAATACATAGTTTGTTTATGTATAGTTATAATTCAGTTGAAATGAAATAAACCGAAATCATAGTAATTTTCATAGTGAAAGTAATACTTTCACTGAAAAAATTAGAATTGCTCCATCACATATACAACATGAATAAAATTGCATACATATAAAACTCATCTATGCAGCTATGTTAAACAAATTGTTTCTTACTGTGAACAATTAATATGTGAAACTAATCTTCTCATTGTTTATTATGATAAGATTTCATCATAAGACGCGGAAGCTATAATTTATAAAGATATTTCGCCAATAAGTCGTGAGAAATTATTAACGATTATTTATATTCTCTTCAAGAACTATTAATAACACCGTATTAATTTTGAATTCACAAGGAGTGATTATTTACTGTGCTTCTAAATGTAAATTTATAATTTACTCCATTATTTCTATAGTCAATTGCATGTTTTTAATATTTAACATGGAGGTCAAGCATCTTGTCTCTTTTAAATATTTCAATAATGATAAAAATTGTTCAACTGAACTTTAACACACTATTTAGGTTGATAAAATAATTGGCATATTATTACTGAAATAATTTCGTAAAAACAGAAATGCAGTATGTACATGAATTTCATTTGAAAACATTCAAATGAAATGCATTACAAGAATTTCATAAAGAAAATTTCATGTTTCATGTGTTTTAGATTAAACCCTATTCAGTATTCACATTTCTTCCAGCAAATTTTGAAATTGTTAATAATTTTCACATTCATCAGTGACATGAAAGAACATTTGACCGATTATAAATAAATTTTGTTATTATATTCACACAATTTTTCAGCAATTTAATCACAGAAAATATATAATGTTTCTCGTTTCATAGAGGAAATTACCAACAACTCTAACGGTAAGTGTATATTCAACAATTTAACTATTCGAAAAAGCTCAAGAAACCTAGTTATTAACTACTGTTGGAAGTAATAACACTAATCATACCCGTATATAGAGGCCAGGATGTCGAAGAATGCTATAAAATTAGTGAAAAAACTGAAATTAAATCTCCAATTCAAGAAGGCAACTTACACGTTCCAGTCCTTTCCGCGCAAGAAAAAATTAATTTGTTGAATACTTCGATGGCTTTTTTTCGCGCACTATTTATTCTTCACACTGCTTCATTTTGAAACTGCACCAAAGAACTCTTCGATTTGCTTGCGGTCAGTTAACTGCACGATACTTCGTATCTTGAAAAGTCTAGATTTCTCACACCGGCCCCTTCTCTTGAGCTGGCACGCGACTTACGGTGGAAGAGTACTTATGTTTTCATATCATACTTACGATTTCGCGTTGTGAATGAAAATATAGTTATTTCTATCGAATGAACTCCGTTTCAATATAAATGGAAAATTATATTCTTTTGGAAATTTTCCTTTGAGCCTACTATCTACCATAGGACAACCGTATATATTTTTTTCAGGAAATACTTACATAACGATGTTATTGACTTGATAAAATTGATAACAACTCCAGAATAACCTAAGGGAAACAAGCGTGGTTAAATAATTCTTCATTCATATTTTCCTCTGTTTCACTGGTTTTCCCATAATTGATTGCCACACAGATCTTTTTCTGATAGTCAGAAGATACTCCAGAAGAATGTAACAGCAATGTCTTGAAATTTCAGTATAGACATTTTATATTTGTTACACTAAGTTTTAAAAAAACGCTAGAGCAGCACAGCTCCATAACCAATGTCGTATTTTTCGTATTAAGTACATGTGATTCGAACAGAATAAATCCCGCTTTTATAGTAAATTGAATAAAAATTAGAAAATAATTTAAATTATTTGAAAAAAAAAATTTGGGCTATACTGAAGAATTATTAAAGTTGAATATAAAATCGTGATAATAATTAGAAAATATGTTATTTTATTCAAGACAAAGAAATTCGCGAAGTGCAGGTTGAGGAGCGATTCGAACGGAATTGTCTCCGCGAAGTGCAGCGTTGTTAAGGAAAAGAGTTGAAAGTTGAAACCCACGAAGAAACATGATTCCAATCTACGTACTCAATTTCAACTTCGTAATTCAAAAGCTGTGGAGCAAGTTTTCAAAAACCACGAAAAAGCCAGAAATATCTACGTAAAAATGGCGGCGATTGGAAAAATTTACCCAAATTTTGACAGTTTAGTTCTGCCTCGGAAATAATCCAAGATTTAAAATCATTCAGTTTGATGGTAGCCGCTGGAAATGCCATTGTGTACCGGGGAATAAAAGAGAAATATATATCAGACATCAAAAAAAAAGAAAGGCGCGTTTGCCTCAGAAAAGATGTATCATACATAACAACTATCAGCTATTATCATTTATGAAGTTTAATATGAAAAGTTATATTTTTTCTGTAACTATACTATTTATAATAATGAAAATTGAAATACAAATGAACTATTGTTTTTATTGGGGAAATATATTCCAGACCTTTACCCATTTGATGTAGGATTTAGGTATTGATGCGTCATTCTTCACGGCGATCCTGAGCGGCCCTAAGGGTAAATCCAGCCATTCGTATAGATATAACTATATATATATATATATATATATATATATAAATATATATAATATATATATATTTATATATATATATATATATATATAATATATATATATATATATATATATATATATATATATATATATATATATAATATATATATATATATATATATAAATAATAATATATATATAATATATACTATAATATATATATATCATATTATATAATATATATAATATATATATATATATATATATATATTTCACTATTTAATATTAAACTTTATCAAAAACGTTTTTCCTAGAAGTTAAAGATAAGAATATAACGTGACTTTTTGATATTTAAATCCAGCCATTCGTTATATTATATTAAATATACTATATATATATATATATATAAATATATATATATATATATATATATATAATATATATAAATATATATATATATATATAATATATATATATATATATATATTATATATATATGATATATAAATATATATATATATATATATAATATAATATAATATATATATATATATATATACATTGTATATATATATATATATATATATATATATATATATATATATATATATATTTCACTATTAATATTAACTTTATCAAAACGTTCCTAGAAGTAGATAAGAATATAACGTGACTTTTGATATTTGTCTTTAAAATTTTCGACTGAATATCAATGAGAAAAATCAGAAGTCACATTTTTTCTAAATATTTTGATGAAGCTACATTATTTGTTAGCAACGAGATTTCAACAATTTTTTATTGAAATCATTCCTTTGAAACGTTTGTTGTTTCTGAATTTTTGAGAAAAGTTTCTACAAATATCACACAAGCATGAAAAAATTCGTATAAATATATATCCACAAATGAACAGATACATTAATAAACAAATAAATGAATGCCTAAATGATTGAATAAAAAAGATTATTATATGAATAAATGAACAAATTGATTAATTAATTAATTAAATAATTATTAATTGAATAAATTAATATGTATGTATATATATATATATATATATATATATATATATATATATATATATATATATATATATATATATATATATATATATACAGGGTGACCCAGAGCTATGTAATCGGTCCATAACTTTTTTGTCATTGAAGATATCGATATGAAATTTTCAGAGCAAATATGATCTGACTAAGTCTATTTTTCAAAATTATTTTGAGGAAAATTGCACTTCCGGTTTTGCCGGAAGTGATATCAACTTTGTTATTTCAAATAGAATACCCTGTATTTTTTTTGATTTTCGAATTTCTTATGTAATTTATAATAAAATTGTCAAAGCATTCTTCATACCTAAAATGAACAGTTTTCAAGTTATTAATTTTTTTCGTTAAATTTTGACAGTTGCGTCTTCAACAAAAATAGGCTATAACTTCTTTGTTAGTAGGTCTATTGGTATGCGGTTTGGATTTTTGTAACCTCGAAACAGTGTTTTATTAATTCCTTGTCAAAATTTTCTATATTTCTAACTTATTACTTGATAAAATCTAGGGTGAAGTTGGCAAATTTCAAACGTTAATAACTTTCTTATTCCTAATGGATACTATGTATAGTTTTGCATTTTTAAATTTGCTATTCAATTACCTTTCGATTTGTATAACCATTCCCTATACCTAAAGTAAATAATAACAAAGATATTTCACAATTTTGTAATAATTTATATATCAATACACTTGAGAAATCGACTAGCGAGTTATTTTTGACGTATCCATGGATACCAATTACGAAAATTGTTTAAAATTTAATTGTGTCACCTTTTCTGTTCATTAGGTTTGTAGCACCTGATGCTGATATCCGAAAAGATATTGAAAAAATAATAATTCTAAGACGTTAATATTCAATAATTATTGTTGTTTATAAACAACATATGTTTGTAGTAGACTGATGTTAAATTGCAATGTCAAGTTTGACATTATCATTTTGGTCAGAAGTAGTACATTCGCATGATCCAACAGTTACTCCATTTTAAACATTTCAATGTTATACAGAAAGAAATCAATGCTTATTAATAACAGAATCACAAAACGTAGTTGAATCAGAATCAGAATATTTTTGATGATAAATTCTACTAGCTAGCAGAACATTTCGATCCGCTTCTCCAATACAGTAAACCATATTTATCATTTCTTGCCGCATAAAATCCATTTT
>JARQZK010003078.1:50000-103349 GCA_030704885.1 Cynegetis impunctata | reverse complement strand
ACATCAAGATTGCTAGGTATAACCTGTTTACCAATAGACACATTTTTTCACATTTAAAAGACAGAGTGCCACTCCTGAATCGTTCGGACTGTTTTTATTCCATTCCCTGTCTTGGTTGTTCTGGTATAATATATATAACTATATATATATATATATATAAATATATAATATATATATATTTATATATATATATTTATATCGGTCAGACTTCTCAGATGCTTAAAAGACGTTTTTCATTGCATAGAAGTGACATTCGGTTGCACACAGATAGATGTGCCCTTGCCATGCATGCAGCGAACTTGGACCATAATTTCGATTTCAATAATGCCAAAATTCTAGCTTCACAAACAAATCTTGAAAAACGAAATTTCCTGGAAATGTGTTTTATTAACGAGAACAAGTTATGTGTCAATAAGAAGACAGACATCAATAGTTTGAGCAATATTTACAGCTATTTACTTACCTTCAATGGGCCAACCTCAGATAATAACTTTGATTCTGAAGACTCTTTGGAGAATAAGAAGATCTTGTTATTGGTTGTCTGGCGGAAGAGCATGTTGGTGGTAATTTCTCTGTGGTTCGATTTTTGACCGTGAATTGTTTTTTATAACCTCTTGTTTTTTTTGTTTGTTGAATTCTATGTTTCACAGTATTGCTAGGATCTTAATATTAACTAAATTAATATGTATTTAAAAATTGTTCTCTAGAACTTATTATGTACAACTAGCCAATGTGTAAGTAAGCTTTTAACTTTGTACCTGTTTATTTGGTCTGATTCGCGCCCATTCCGCGTGTAATTTTCAGGCATCTGATGAAGGTCTCCAATATTGGGCCGAAATATAGATGTAAATTGGCAATTGGTTGTTTTGTCAATTATCCAGCCCCTTCTTTTGCCGAGTACCCACTTTTTTTTACTTATATATATATATATATATATATATATATATATATATATATATATATATATATATATATATATATATATATATATATATATATATATATATATATATATATATATATATATATATATATATATATATATATATATATATATATATATATATATATAGATAATTTCTCTACTAATTGGAAACTGTCCCATGTAACACTGTCCCGGTCATATTTTTGTTAAATATTAATAATAATAATATAGTAATGAATGAATTTATTCCCAACAGGTTTACACCCAATTACAGAGAAAAATAATAATGATAATAGAAATATAAATACAAATGTATGCGTAATAGACTCTTATGCTAACATATAAGAAAATTATTAGAATTCTATCAAAACCAGAAGCAAATAATATACAATTCATAATCCCATGTACACAACAGAAATAAATTTTAAAAAAACATCATGATACCTCCGTTCGCTGTTCTAAATGGCATGTCAAAATCACTGATAGCGCATCAAAATCTATATCACATCGATTACAACACCTATCATAAATATTACACATGAAATTGATAGGAGAACGTGACATAACATTTAATCTGCTGTGATCAACATAAAAAGTATCACTCCGTCTAAGATCAGGCCTTGGTACGCGGATTTTTATTTTACTAAGAAGAAATGGTGAATCAATTTTATTGTGCAGAATTTTGTACAGCAACGTTAGAGCAAAAACACTCACGTCTCAACTGTAACACATCAATTCCAAGACTTACGGTTAGGACAGAGTGATCGAAGCCTCTCGGAGGGTATTGCCCATAACATCTGAAATACATATATTTCAAACACTTTCTCTGAACAGCCTCCAAGTCTACCACAGAATTATTGTACAGAGGAGACCAGATTACAGAGGCATATTCTAGCTTACTACGAATAAAAGAATAGTATAACGTTTTCATCGTGCCGAGGTTAACAAAGTTGTTTCAGTTTCTGACAAAATAACCCAGCGTTCTAGTTGCAGATGCCGTGATACGACTTATGTGCTCTGAAAAGGACAGCTTATAGTCAAAAACAACCCCTAGATCCTTGAACTCAACGCATCTATCTAGAATCTGACCATCCAATGCATAGCCGTGGTGAATCGGAGTCAATCTACGAGAAAACGACAGAACTTTACATTTACTGACATTAAGTTTTAGTCCGTTGTTGGAACACCATAAACTGACCGTATCCAAAGATACTTGTAATCTAGCACAATCATGACGATCATCAATAACAGCGAATATTTTCAAATCATCAGCAAAAAGCAGATGCATACAGTCAAGTTGTAGAGACAGATCGTTAATGTATATAAGAAACAATAAAGGTCCCAAATTGGACTCCTGTGGCACACCGGATGAGGCACGATAGAGTGCAGATTCACAACCTCCATGTTCAACATATTGATAACGATCTGAAAAATATGATTGCATCAATAATAATAACTGGGACGAAAATCCAATAGACTGAAGTTTAGACATCAATATGCTATGATCGATCTGATCAAAGGCCTTCTGAATATCTGTGTAAATAACATCCATCTGACCACGGTCATTCAATGATTCAGACAGAGACTGAGTAATACATGCAAAATTAGTAACAGTTGAGCGATTCTTCATAAAACCATGCTGATGTGGTGAAATAAGTGTACGAACTGAACAATAAATATAGTCATATAGAATAATATCAAGGATTTTAGCAAAATTGCATAAAACAGCTATCGGTCTATAGTTAGTTATTAGGGAAGGATCGCCAGATTTCAAAACTGGACCAATCCTGTTAATTTTCCAAATCTTCGGAATATGCATATTCTTCAAAATAATATTAAAAATTATAGACAATGGTTCGGCAAAAGAATGGATGCAGTCCTTAACCAAAAAACTAGGTATATGGTCCACACCAGAAGTAAATTTATTTTTGAGTTCCCTAGAAGTCTTGATTATGTCATTCTCAGAGATAGCCGGAAGAGAAATGGAATTGTGGTTGGGGTAGAGTCTATCATAATGTTCATTCAGAAATTCATATTAAACTTAGTAAAGACACTGGAGAAGAAACTGGAAAATCCGTCGACAATACTCTGAGAGTCATGCAGCTCAACATTCTGGTATGTCATGACACCAGGAATACGGGATTTGGACTTCTTTGTTTGCACAAAAGACCAGAAGCTATTCGGATCTTGACGAATTCTGGCCTCTATGAACTGAATATAGGTTGAATAATATGCATCTATATCTCGCTTAATTTGGCCTCGCAGAGTTTTAAACTTACTATAATCACCATTACGTCTGTATTTCTTATACAAGTCATGATAACGATTCTTAAGTCGTATGTCAGATATTATGTCACGTGTGAACCAAGGAGGATAACGGTGATCTTTAGAAGTATGAAAAGTTAGACAAGTATCAAAGATATTATTGAGGTTGGCATACATTACCTCACATGCCAAGTCACAATCATTCATTTGACGAATTATTGACCAATCAATAGAATCAATCATTTGATACATAAGAGGAAAATTGGCCCCTTTAAAATTATAAAGTTTTTTCTCATGATTACACTTAAAATTAGAACTAGGATTCTTAGACGTTGAATGAAATGAATACATTAATGCTGGGTGATGAGCATCCTCCTTGACTAGGGGATGAGCATCACGAGCAATACTGCAAGAGAAGTTCGATAATATCAAATCCAAAAATCTGTTATTAACATTAGGAATGCAGTTGCGCTGCTGAATATCCAAAAAACCACACATATTCTCTAAAACCTCACACTTTCGATCACCCACCGCTGAGCCATAGGCTGGTACATTGAAATCACCACAAATTAAAATACTGTGGTGGGTGAACGAACTAGCGAAAGTTTCAATAGAGTCAACAAAACTCTCAAAATACGTATATACAGTGAAAGGGATTAATAAGTATAATATGTTTTTACTAAAAGCTCTCATATTTTTTTTTTAATTTGTGAATTATAGCCAATTTTATGAAAAATCACGACAGGGGAATGTTATATAATCCAGGGAAATGTTTATATGGAATGGAAAACATATATCCATCGAATATAAACAATCAAAGGCTAACTTTTTCTTTTCAAATTTTTAATATTTGTACGGAAGAATATATAACAACAACAGAACAAAGAAACAAATTATAAATAATTTTCTGAATTATATAGAACACTTGTATTAAACTTTTCAAAATCAACCTCTCTTCTTAATGGGCGTAATATCTGATGTCAGACTTTATCGAACGACAAAATGATACAATAACAGAATAAACATAACATTACAATCTCTGTAATTTTAGGAAGAACATTTTGACTTTACATTAGTAATTAAAAATATTCAACTTTTATTAACTAGGTATAAATACTATCAGTAGCTTATAACAAAATCAGTCTATTCTTCAAAGACTGGCACAACCAATGGAAAGTAATAATAATGTCTTTTTCCTTTCAGGATAAGATCTAGATTTGGTAACTTTTCTAATATTTGATCGAAAGAAACACCTGAAATATCATTTTCGTCAACTCTGAAAGTGTGACCGTTATCGTCACATATTTTCATATAAGTTACTGTTAGTTCATTTTCTTCGTTATCTATTTGATTAACTGCAGCAGCATAACGGTATTCCAAGTTTCGAACGGAGAACTTGACTAAAACGTAATCTCCGATGTTGTATTGGCTGCTTGTAGTAGGTCTGGAAATATTTATAAAATTAGTTATGAACTTATCACATGGTTGTGATAGATCAGTTTCTGCATTGGAGTAAGTATCTGGTTGATCGTGGTCTGTTCTGGTTTCGGTTTCACATTCTGAGTAAATATCGCCGACTCTAAGTTTTGTCTTTTCTGAATATTTTATAACAGCTGAATTAAAATGCTTGCATTCTTTATCACTACAGAAGCAGCCCAAACTCTTCATTATGAGCTCGACAGCGCCGTGCGGTGATCCCAATGGACATCGTGATATCTTACCCTTAACCTGATGTGTTTTGAGGGCACCACTGAAAGTTTTCAAATTCACGGTGTCTTTTTGAACTTCGTCACTCATTTTTTGAATAGGCTCGTCGTCGATAGTAAACATTGTCACTCTAGGACATCTTTGTTGTACAGTGTCTATAAAAGATTTCAAACTATCGATGTCACCTCCTGCAGCAACGACAGCATCTGCAGTCTCTTACATGTGGCGCCAACTCCATCAGCAGCACTCTTGCCGTGACCACTTTCAGAGAAGTTCCAGGAAAAAGTTTTCTATACTTGGGACCTCTACATGAAGCCTTGATGCCAGAATATGAAACATTGTTTTGTTTCGGTATTGCGTCACTGGTCCATCGCTTACGAAATGAATGCAGGTTATGTATGGTGGTAAAGATTTGAAAATTGGCTTCAAGTGTACCCATACAGCAGCTGGTGAGTGTGTGGTGTTTTGGGAAACAGTACATTAAGATTTCGTAGAGCTTTTGATGTAAACTACGACAGTGTGAAGACTGAGCTGCAGTCTAGACCCTCCAAAGTGATACGCCTGAATCTCTTCACTGTACTTTGTACAGTAATTTTCGGAAAAGTCCATCTGCATTATAGTCATTCAGATTGTTTTTTAGGTCCTCAACAGCTCTGTACTGATGCAAAATATTTCTTTCGTGACAAAAAAATGCATCTAAATCTTCATCTAAATTTTGTATTAATTCACGCGGACGGACTGTGAAAGTTCTTTTTAGATACTTCGTTACAGTCCGAGATTTTTTAGACTTAGGATCCTTGTAATTTTGTTTGTCAGCTACCCATTTTTCAAACTGTACAGGATTGCTATCATCAAACTCTCTATAGTCGGGGTTGTTGTCGGCACAGCGCTGGCATTCACGAGACAAACACTTCTCGTCATAACGATTGCAACAACAGTCTTCTAGTAACTTATCGTGATTATCGTAAAGTAAAATGTTTCGTTTATGGAGTGCACACAATTTCAAATCGATATTTGCATGCTTTATGCAGAGGCATGTATCCCGTTCATTTATTTTTGGCCTAACTACCCAAAACGGACGTAAGCGACAGAATGTCTGGTAGCTGATTGGAAAGTTATCATCTTTAAATTTCTTATGTAAATTGAAAATTGAATCCAACAGGTACCTTTTCTGTTTTTTCACTCCTCTTCTGGTCACACATTCACGTTTTCTTGCGCCAATTCGACTGATATTATCACTCTCATAGAAATTTTTCACTACCTCTAAAACATTGGATGAAATGCTATCTAGACGAGACTGTATTGTGGGTAAAAAACTTGTCTGATGTTCTGACTTTTGGATTCTCTTGTAAAAAATAGCACTGTCTTCGTTCCTCCATAGCTTGTATCTGTTCACTAATTTGCCAGATTTAATTTTTCCAAAAATTTGTTTTTTTAAAATTAGTGTAGTTCTCTTTTAATTGTTCATTCAATACTTGACCAAAAAGCGCCTTTTTAACAACTTCCTTGCGTGTTGCTGGTGTATCACATAGTCTTGTTAGTTTTGTATTCGGCGTCTCAATATTATTATTCACATTAGCTTTTTCCAACCGCTGTAATCTCTTTTTATACATTTCTAGTTTTTTTTTGTACTGCTGAATCTTTAAGTCTTTCTCTCTAATCAGCTTTTCGCTTTTCAATTGTTTTCTTTTGATAATAGATAACGCATTTTCACGCAATCTCAAAGGAACTGGAGTAGTTGTAGCTGAACACTCTGAATTGGGCTGTGTGTTTTCCCTAACAAAATTATTTGTGATATCTTTCAAAACTTTTGTTTTGCTCTATTGGTAGCACAATGATCTCTCCAAGTATTTTTTGCATCCTTGTGCTCACGACGACTCATGTTCTTAACTAATTTTCTAGTGCCTTTTTCTTTCTTCATCTGATATTTTCGACGTTCCTTTTCCTTCATTTCTTCTCTTTTCTGAGGGTCATTTTTGAGTCGTTCGTATCTCATACGTTCAGCTCGACGTTTTTGTTCTAATATTTCTTCCCTTGTTTTGCGTGGGTTTTTTTTAGGTGGCATTATGAAGTATTATCTGTAGAAAAGACAATATTTTGAATGATAATAATCAATGCTGCACAATATAGAAGATTCAACAAGGAATACCTAAAAAAAATTTGGCTTATTTTCGAAAAATAAAACATAAAGTAACCCATATTTTACGAACATTATTTTATTAAAGTTGAAATTCACTGTACAGTTATGTAAAATAGCACTGCGTAAAATCTCACTTCTACCGGATTTTGTACTTGTATTGTTGTCTAAAAAACTGGTCCTTTGTTGAAACTTCCGACTTTTTCACATGGTAGTTCTCCCTCTGATACTTTTCCTAAAACGCCTGCAGGAATTTCGAAATATCAATCTTTTCCCTGATATGTAGTAAGGACCTGATCATTGAATAGTGACTCCATAGTGAAGAACTCTTTATTTTCTGAAGATCTTTCAATTCGATGAAATAACCCAATAAAGCATTTTCGAAATCCTTCTTTAGGATAAATTGAAATAATTCAGGAATCTTTGATACGACGCTTCGTAAACGGCCGCGGATTTTGTTGGTAATAGCTGCTGTACTGCTATTTTTGCTGCTGCTGCAACTCTTGGTGGCGTGGGTGGTGTACTAGTTTCATCAGCCCTACTACAGTATTTTAGCACAATAAAATACCGCTCTATCTTTCTCGAGAAATGAAGTTATCGATGACATTATTTACAGTTGCCATGGATTTTAACCAAATTATTTGCCCATCTTTAATTTGTTATCAGAGGGTATAATTAGATTATATACACTTTTAATATCCACGAATTTTCAGATTTTCTAATGCAAAGTGTTTCCATTTGTCTCTATTTTTGTAATATTTATACCTCTGCTGCTTCATTTTCCGCTCAGCTATCCATTCCATCCTTCTCGTCTATTTCAGAATATTCTGAAAAATATGCTTCGTTTATCATTTCTTTTACACTATTTGGAATTTTTAACAACATATTGTAATTCTCATATATATATATATATATATATATATATAGGCAGGTTGAGACTTCAGAGTTGACAGGAAGCAGTACGGTTGGTGGAGTAGGCAGATTGAGGCCACGTATCTGAATTATTTCCCTTCTAGTTCTTCTGAAGATGGCTTCGCAAAAGGAGCCGAAACGTCGAGATTCTTTTACGCGGTTCATTCCGAGAACCAAGTTTTTTATATATATATTCATATATATATATATATATATATATAAATATATATATATATATATATATATATATATATATACATATATATATATATATATATATATATATATATATATATATATATATATATATATATATATATATATATATATACAGTGCTTTCGAAAAGTAACGAATAAATTCATTATTTCTGAAATTGAGAGTTTTTCGAAAAAATCCTCTGACACGTCGATTTTGTTTTAAAGAAAGGCACTTTTTGACATACGACCCAAATTTGTGACGTAATCTTTATTCGAGATATGACGTCATCGACATTTTTTTTAAATGGCGACACCCAATTTCAACCATGCCAATTGAAAGAGCGTGTCATTCCACGTACATATCGTCAAAAATATGATTACATTAGCGTATGTAGGATAACAAAAAAAAATGAAAAAGAAAACATTTTAAATTTTACTAAATTTAATGATAATGACATAATGTTTAAAGTAAATGTTGAAATTGGGCACCGTTGGCTACCTGACAGTAACCAAGACGATTAATAAATTCTTGTTGAACATGGTCAATAACTTCAGGAGTTATCTGATGTATCTCCTGACGAATTCTTGCTTGTAATTCTTCTAAATTCGCCGGTCTAGTAACGTAAACTTTACTTTTTAAGTACCCCCACAAAAAGTAATCTAGGGGTGTCAAATCTGGCGATCTGGCTGGCCACTCAATTGGCCCCCTTCTCCCTATCCAACGATTCGGAAACACCTCATTCAAATAAGCACGGACAGGTGCTGCATAATGGGGAGGTGCACCATCTTGTTGAAAGAAAATGTAATTTCTTGGAAGATCCCGTTCCTCATTTGGATATAAATTTATTAGTTCAGGAATAAGGTCGCCTCGAAGAAACTCCAAATATCTTGCACCAGTTAGGTTCACGTCAAAGAAATAGGGACCCAGAATTCTTCCTTCGACTATGCCGCACCACACATTCACTTTCTGAGGATGTTGAGTACGATACTCCATTATCCATCGGGGATTCTCGGTAGCCCAATAACGGCAGTTTTGCCTATTGACATGGCCGTTCAAGGAAAATGTAGCCTCGTCAGAAAAATAATTTTTTTACGAAATTATTATTTATGCATAGCTCTTACATTTTCTCGCAGAATTGAATTCGCCGATCAAAGTCGTCTTCATTTAGCTCATGAACAAGACATACCTTATAAGGATGATACTTTTCTTTCTTCACAATTTTGTGAACTGTGGACGCTGCCATATTGAAATCAGAAGCCACTTGGTTAAGTGTTGAGTGAGGATTGTCTTGTATTGTCAACAAAAAGTTAAGTTGATCTTCTTCTGATTTTGAGGGTCAACCAGATTTAGGTAAATCACGAACATGTCCAAAGTTACGGTATTTAGATTCAATATTGCTTACCATGTTTTGGCTAATAGGACGCCGACCAGGATGAGTTTCATTGAACAATTTTACTACTTCTTGTTGGGTTCGCATCCTCTCTCCAAATCCGATCATTTGAATAATTTCAATTCGTTCTCGTTCAGTTAATTTCACCATTTTGTTATAAAATGACAAAGTAACTATTCAATAAACAGTTCAAACACACTGCTTTTGCCAAACAAAAGATAAGAAGTCAAGAAATTATAAAAACCAGAATAAGTACGATTTTAAGTTTTTATCTGACAGTAATAAAAAACATTCTCGGTCGCTAAGGCAACTATCAGACAACCATAATTTTTGACGATATGTACGTGGAATAACACGCTCTTTCAATTGGCATGGTCGAAATTGGGTGTCGCCTTTTAAAAAAAATGTCGATGACGTCATATCTCGAATAAAGATTACGTCACAAATATGGGTCTTATGTTAAAAAGTGCCTTTGTTTGAAACAAAATCGACGTGTCGGAGGATTTTTTCGAAAAACTCTAAATTTCATAAATAATGAATTTATTCGTTACTTTTCGAAAGCACAGTATATATATATATATATATATATATATATATATATATATATATATATATATATATATATATATATATTTATATAATATACATATATATATATATATATAAATATAAATAGATATATATATATATATATATATATAAGTATATATATATATATATATATATATATATATATATATATATATATATATATATATATATTGTAAGGTTTCAACCCCTATAAAAATTCTATAATGGATTCTGAATGAAACTTGCCAAAAATGGGTACCAGCTAGCTCTATGTTGAAAATCAAGCTACTTAAACTAATAGTGAACCAAAAGATAGAATTGGGGCGCCATGATAACGTTGCCAGTACTAATACACTCTCAATAAAACTCTAATTTAACAAAGGAATATATTGACTCTAATTACAACAAAACGAAATGCACTTATCTACACGATAGCTGTCGGTGGGGGCTTCCTCTATTCTGGCATGTATAGGATTGCTCGGGATCGTAATTTAAGTTGCTTCAGCTCTCCCCTTGATCGGTATATCCCTTGAAGTGGTTCAGCTCTCCCCTTGATCGGTATATCACTTGAAGTGAGCTCTCCCCTTGATCGGTATATCACTTGAAGTGGTTCGGCTCTCCACTTGTCGGTATATCAACTTGACAATGTTTCAGCTCTCAACTAGTAAAACTCTCCAAGTAAAAGTCTCCAAGTAAAACTCTTCAGGTAAAAGGGCTCAAGGTAAAGCTCTCAACGTTAAGGGGTCCCTGTTAAGGGACGTAAGTACAGGTCGAAGTATCTTGGGTTGCCGACCACCATTGCCATTATCACGAAAGCGTACAATTTTCCGGGATTCTACAATAATTACTCGTTACAAGTATTGTACTCAAAATCACGAGGTGGAAGAAAACTCTATCAAACATAAATTATTCGGTTTGTAATATGGCTAAGGATGGCGGCACATGCACGAAATTATTAAATCTTTCAATATCAGTATTATACCATGGACATCGCGACAATTAAATGAGAAAATGGTATGGATAGTCTTACAAATGAATTCAGGAATGATATTTCTCACCAAAATACTATAAAATGGAAGTTAATTTTATATAAAATGCAAAGGACGCTACCCCATGTGGAGACTTCTTAATACCCATCCTACAGCGATGTTTTACAACTAATTAAATGAAATTTATGGGAAGAAATACCATACAAAATGAATCGGAAGGTTGATACATTTCCACAACTTTTAATCAAAATGAAATTTGAAAGATTTATTCGAGATCGAGAAATAATGAAACGGTAATCGGAAATGACAATGGCCACGCTCCGCCGGGTCCTGCGCATCGGTCAACGTAACACGATACGTCAACTGGTCGAGAGTTTTATTGCGGTAGCCAAATACCAAATCGAACAGTTCAAAAAACCGTTACACCCCCTGTCCAAGAAGTGCGAAACGTAGAGGAGCGGGAAAAGCAAAAAAATATTCAATCAAAAAATCTAACGACTACGTCATCCCGAATATCCATGGCGGATAGAGAACATTAACAACGACACAAAATTGAAGCGATGTCACTTACTGACGGCCACCCTCCCAAGAGGAAGGAGGAGTGAGAGCCTCAACTGTCACTCTATGACATCGAAAACATGCCCAAAACGCTACTTAAAGCTCAATCATCACTGGCGCTATATTTTTAAACAAATGAAACTATCGAAGATTCACTTGTCAGTGTTTGTTGCCAGCTAACTCAAAAAATAATAACGGTCTCAAAGAAAAATAACGGATTTTTCACACATTCAAGTGTAAGTTGAGATGCAAACGAAAGAAAATAAAAGAGAACCCTACCTCTACCCGAGACCAGGGTGAGACAATAGGGGAAGGGCATGATGGTTTTGAAATTATAAAGTCTCAAAGACCACAAAACGACTTCCATCATTACTGTTGGAGTAACAACAGCAACGATGTCCAATCCAAGTGATTTATGGTTCCAACTACCAAATCACCATAGTGGACATGCACCATCCATAGAACAGAGATGCACAGGCTTCTGCTTACACTGAAGAACTACTGAGATGTTAAAGTAGCTCTCGCTGACAGCATTGCGTGAACTAGAACTGTCCAGCATCAACAAAACTCCGTGAATCACCACTTACAAGAAGACGCACCCCCAAAATCGGAATTTGGGGTTTTCCCATTAATCTAAAATGTGTGTTGTATTTACCATTTAAACAACCTGTCACAGGTAACGACGAAGGTACGTATAGAAACTAACTTCCATCAAATCAAAAATAGGTAAACACAACGTAAGTCAAATCCGGTAATAAATGTCAAAATAGGTAATAGAAAAGTCACTTATAGGTTACGAGTCTCTCTAAGTTGTTGAGTCAAGATAATTTTGCTTACGAAAAATTCCCAGCTTATGCCGTAACAGATTACTGCATCCAAAACCAAAACGTGCTAAAAATGCGTATTGACATACAGGTAAATTTAAGGTACGATCGGTATGTCAGTATTTTCAGCAAAAGGTACCCTCAACAACTAAATTAAGACACAAATTTTGTAAACTAAAAGAAACGTATAAAGGATAGTATTCCAAAAAATAAAAAATGAGAATTAGGGTCTCGATGTTATAGACTTAAGATAATGTATCCCACCCAACCAAGTAATATCTAATTGAACTGGGGATCCAATCCAACAAGATAATACCGCCTGGAATTTCAAAAGGAAATTTCCACAGGCCCAATCGTTATTACCACCTAAGAACGTACATGAACCCTAATCCAACTTCGGGACTAAATCAGCTCCAACAATCCTCGGTATCATCATCGGAAAACTCTTCAAATCGGGAATCCAAATTAATATTTTGAGCCGAAACTCGTACAATCTCATGTAGAGGTAAAACAAAAAATATGGCAGCATATCAACCTAGCGAAACGGTAACTACAATCCTTGCAGCATCTCTCCTATTGGGCTACTCCCAGATACCGGACCAGCGCCCAAATCCTGACACCGCAAGATTGTCAAGATTGACAAATACGCCTACGGCCAATATACTCCAACGATACGGCAACGGTAATTCCAGGGGTACAACATTGCACCACACTCGCTAGAACAAATTCCCTAGCGATAATCGACAAAAAAATGTTTTTTCCCAAACAAAGGACCTTTCCGAGATCGAAACTAATAAGCAGCCACACAGGACCGAACCGATACGGGAACCAACAGTTAGAGCGGAAAATTACGAGAAAAAAAAAGGGTTTTTAAATTTGGAAAGAATTTGAAAAAATTAAATTTTCAGGAAATTTTCTGAGAACGGTAATTTTAAAGCCAAAAAGAACTTGATTTGCGCAGGATCCTCAAAAAGTCTCCCAAAACAACTTCGACAACGACAACATCACGGAAATATCCGATTCCACCACAAAACCGAACGATCGGAACGAAAAAATCTGGAAACGAAAAATTCTCAACTTCAATCTAGGCACCAAAAATTATATACCCAGGGTAACTTTAAGGCCAAAATAAATTAGTTTAGAAAACTTTTAACTTGAAATAGAAATTTAAGAAAATTTGGAAAACGTGAATTTAAAAATTTTGAGACCGAAAATATTACGAACTCAAATAAAAAATAGTCAATTTTGAAAAGCTAATTTAATCAAATCAACTTTAACGATTATGAGACAGACGGTATTTCTTGAGCGTTCAGAAATTTCTAGAGATGTGGACCGACTAGGGATCCACCGAATTATTGTCATCATACCTCAGAATCAGAATCGTCATAATTTGCCAAGTCCGCCTTTGAGTGCCGTACATGCCAATTGCCTAAATCTCGGTTGTCCGAGTCAACCAAATTGTAAACTAAATCAGACAAGACTTTACGCACTCGACACGGGACATAACTATTACACAATTTAGCGGCGAACTTATTAGGTGCACTAGACAGAGGGAAAGTTCGCTTCCAAACCTTGTCTCCTACGGCGAAACGTACTTCCCGTTTACCCTTATCATAATAACGCTTGTTCCGCAAGTAAGCTTCGTACAACCGTTGTCTGGTATGACCATATAACGATGGCAATTGATCTATGTCGTCTTTCCATTTCAACCGTTCCGTTACCTCTTCAAGGTTCTGATTATTGGCACTGATGGGGCCATAAAAATCTCCGGTCAAGGGAAGGAGACGGCCGAACAATAGGAAAGCCGGGGATACTCCCGTAACTTCGTGCTTGGCAGTATTAATAGCGTGAGCTATTTTGTAGATATTCTCGTTCCAACAGGCGTGATTGTCATGAATGTAACTACAAATAGCGGTTAGGATGGTACGGTTAGACCTTTCAGTAGGATTTGCCTGAGGGTGACGCTTCGCATTAAACCAGGGTTCGATTTTATAAGTATTAAAGAAGGTATTGTATTGAGCGGAAACAAACACGGTAGCATTATCCTGAACGATAATTTGAGGCGTGCCAAAAGTTAGAAAGATGTTATTTTCCAAAAATTGGATGACTCCCTTAGCGTTAGCTTCTCTCAAAGGGTGATCGAAAGTAAATTTTGTGAACCAGTCATTCACAACCAACAAAAACTAGTACCCTTGTTTAGACTCTGGAAACGGACCCATCAAATCCAACGATATTAACTGAAAAGGGAAATTTATCCCCTTATAACCACCCATCGGACCCATCCGAGCTTGGTTAGAACTTTTATTCGCCTTGCAAACGTCACAACTCAAGCAGTATTTCCTCACTGATTGTTTCATCTTTGGCCAGTAATAATGTTCGGCAATTCTAGCCAGAGTTTTGGATATTCCGAAGTGAGCCGACGTAGGCGAATCATGATTTTGTGTGGGAACAACTAATTTCCATTCCGCCAAATTGGAATCGATGTTAAACCCGTGCTGGACATGCTTATATAAGATGTTTTCCTTGACTCGGAAATCAGGGTATTTAGAAGGAAATTTACGAACCTCTCTCACCATTGTGGCGTACCAGCCATCAGGGGTTAACTCAGTGACATCAATAAGCTCTATACTACGGGACAGAGCATCGGGCACAACATTAAGGATTCCTTTTCGATGTTCGATATCAAACGAATATTGCGACAATTTCAGACTCCAACGGGCCAACCTCATAGCTGGGTCCTTCAAATTTTTCAGCCACATTAAGGAATGATGGTCAGTAATAACCTTAAAATGTGTACCCTCCACGTAAGGCCTAAAATGCTCAATCCCAAACAAAACTGCTAACGCCTCCTTCTCCGTAACTGAGTATTTACGTTCGATTTTTGTCAAAGATCTTGACGCATAGGCGATAGGACGTTCCAACCCATCACACTCCTGGTACAGCACACAACCAGCAGCACTCATGCTAGCGTCGCATTGGATGACAAATGGTTTTGTGAAGTCAGGGCTAGCCAGTACAGGAGCGGCAGTCAGTCGATGTTTTATAGTGGTGAAGGCGGCTTCCGCTTCCGGTGTCCACTGAATGGGCTGGCCCTTCCGTTTACCGTGCAACAAATTGTTTATGGGAGCAGATATGGCTGAAAAATCGTTAATGAATCTACGATACCAAGACACTAACCCAATTAAACGTTTGATATCTGAGGTGGTCTTCGGGGTGGGGTAATTTAACATTGCTGATACTTTTTCGGGATCAGTACGCAACCCACCAGAATCTATAATGAATCCTAAGTATTTTGAGGACGGTCGACAAAACTTACACTTTTCGATATTTATAGTTAACCCCGCAGCCTTTAATTTTCCGAAAACATGTTCTAAAGCAATGAGATGTTCGTCGAACGTTGGACTAGCGATTATGATGTCGTCGAGATACGCGAAAATGGTATTATCCCCCGAAGGAAATAATGGATCCATTAACCTCTGCATAGTCTGCGGAGCATTGTTTAACCCAAAACACATTTTTTTGTACTCAAAAAGACCTCTTCCTGGCACTTGAAAGGCTGTTTTTGGTTGAGATTCTGGAGATAACGGAATCTGATAAAAAGCCTGTTTGAGATCTACACTGCTCAGAAACTGAGCATCACGCAAGCTACTCAGAATCGAATCGATAAGGGGTAGTGGATAACTGTCCTTAACAGTGACTTTATTTAAAGCCGTACCATCAAAACAAGCACGATATTTCCCGGAGCTTTTTTTTATTAACAGCATGGGAGACCACCATGGCGAATTCGAAGGGGTGATCACTTCCTTGTTCAACATATCATCAATTTCCTTGTTGAGATGGACCTTCAAAGCTGGCGAGATGGGATATTGCCTCATCTTGAAAGGCCTAGCGTTTCCAGTATCGATATGATGCGTAATCAACTCGGTATTCCCTAAGGTATCGGAGGATAACGTCTCAAACAGCGACACAACCCTTTGCAAACGATATCTATCCAGAGATCCCAACTCGTTTTCGGATTTGATAACATTCACCGAAGCAATCATGACACAACCACTTTGAAATCGGTAGGAGTCTTCCGCAAAATTCACACGGAGTTTCGATAATTTGCAAAAATCCATTCCCAAAATTAGTGGTTTGTTTATGGACGGCACTATTAAACATTTTAATATAAAATTTTTGTCATTTAAGGTTACCGATAAAGAAACAGAGTATAGAACCGATTGTGGAGCACCATCAGCGGTAGTAACTTGACAAATTTGATGTTCCTCGGCAGGAACCAGATTCAATGCATCAACAAACCACATCCCTGATCGACTATCGAAACATTTGCACCCGGATCCAGTAAAGCATTAACAGTATATTGATCTATTTTAACCTTTAGATATTTTCTATTGTCATTTGGTAGGTGAGTGAAAACGGGGAAAATGCAGTTCGAGGCATAAAAAGTTTTGATCTTACTCAACCAATTGGTCCATTCGGTGTTTGAAAACTTTACTGACGTGGATTTGGACTGCCTGACGTTCCCGTCACTACGGGGGCAGAACCATCGTTTTTTGGAGGATTGCGACGTTGACATCGGTTGCAATTTGGCCACACGACGCCCTTCTGGCCACATTTATAACAAAAAATGTTCCGGGGGCGAGGGCAACGAGCATAGCGATGTCCATCGGCCGAGCAGTTCCAACAGCGCAGCTTGGCGTCTCCATTCACGGTTACGGCGCTAACAGAGGGCATTTCAGGAAATATATATCACTTGAAGTGAGCTCTCCCCTTGATCGGTATATCACTTGAAGTGGTTCAGCTCTCCCCTTGATCGGTATATCACTTGAAGTGAGCTCTCCCCTTGATCGGTATAACACTTGAAGTGGTTCAGCTCTCCACTTGTTGGTATATAAACTTGACAATGTTTCAGCTCTCAACGTACAGCTCTCAAAGTATTCGTCAACCCTTATTGAGATATGGGACCACTGTCTCGATGGACCTTATTTTGTGCCCAAATCGTGGGAATCATATGGAAAACCTAAGAAGCAATGAAGGTGATAAGAGTGAGGAAGATAAGGTGGGAGAAATGAGCGATGAGGACTTGAACAAAACGTTTCTAGACCCAGAAGACATCACAGAAAACAGCTTTGTGGCCACGTTAATGAGCGGCACAGGAGAGAAACCGATACTACTGTCATCGTCGGAAGAATATGACACTGGCGAAGAAAGCGGCGGTAAAAGAAAGCGTGTCAGGAAAAGCACACCGAAACAAAAGGTTTCTCTGCAAGGCAGAAGTCGAGAGATCAGTCGTAAGTTTGAGAAATTGCAAAGACATGTACAGGAGTTAGGAAAATACTGCGAAACAAACAGAAACGTACATATACCCATAAAGGAGGTAACGCTTAAACTAAAAGAGCTTGTGCTGCAAATAGTCCGGGAAAACAGAGGCCACCCATTAGAAGAAACCAACAGCCAAATCGAAGAGCTGCAATCTGAAAATGATGCCCTGAAACGGAAAATGGAGGTACTTCGACGGGAAGTTAGTAGACGAAAAAAGGAAGAAGAGGACCACGAGGTAAGGAAATGCACGGAGATAAGAGCCTTGGAGGCCAAAATTCTATCTCTGAAAAGTTCGAACGAGACCTTGTGCAGCAAGTTAGAAGTTACAAAAAAGTGTCTGAAGGAACTAAACACAGTGAAGCATAGACTGATTAAGATGGAAAGAAGGCAATCTCTGAGTGGAAGTCTGGAGCCAAGCATCTCAGGAGTGGATAGCAGCACTCAAACTGAGGATCCGGATAGTATTCGAGAAGAAATGAGAATTCGCAACATTTGGGATATGAAACGGAGCGCGAAAGAAAATGGAAACATCGAGGATGTCATCAGAATAGACTGGCCGGAAGAGTGCTATAGCACGAGAGCATCGCCTGAAACGATTTTAGATCTGACGGAGGAAGCTGATGTGGCGGTACTAGCGGACGCAACTAACATAAGGGGAAATAAACTGGTGGATCTACTGATAGCACAGTCTAGTATCCTGAGGAGGTATATTAAATCAGGAAAATTTAAGACAGGTGATATAATCTCATACAAGCAGGAGGGCGTCGCAAGTATCGGAAGAGAGACTACCAAAGAAGACCGTCAGATACTAGTGGTAGGGGTTGATGAAAAGTTAAAAAACCCACTAGATACCTTCAATATAATGAAGGACTTGAGATCGCAATATGCAAGGACGGCAAGAAAGGGTCTACATATAGCATGGACGGGAAAAGAAAATCATGAGGAAGCAAGAAAGATACTAGAGTGTGCCATGGTTGACGATGCCGAAATCTTGACGTGGCATCAGAGGCCCAAGGGCAAGGAGAGTAAAAGAAAGCGGGAAGGCTTAGCAGCAGTTATAGTAGAGACGGGGGAAAAAACCTACGCGGAAACGCTGCGAGACATAAGAGACAAACTGGAGGAAACCAAGGAGGGGAGTCTAGTGAAAGCAATTGCTAGAACAAGATCTGGACAAGTGAAGCTAACTGTAGGAGGTAACCCGACAAATGCTTTACCTCTCGTGAACCTACTGAAGGAAAACTTGAAAACACAAAATGTTAGAATGGCTGGTATGACAAAGAAAAAGAAAGTCTTTTATATAAGGGGTATGGATGAAATAACGACAACCAGCGAGATCATGAAAAGCTTAAAGGCTATAGATCCTCAAAAAGGAGACGAGGTAGAGGTTAAAAACCTAAGGAACTTCGAAAGGGACGGAACAAGGACTGCAACACTGGTGGTCAGTGAAAGTCTCGCAAATATACTGAGCACCAAAGGAAGCCTAAGAATAGGGCTGAACGACTGTAGACTCAGAGAAAAAATAGAAGCAGATACCTGCTATCGTTGCTGGGAGGTCGGACATATTGCGGCAAGATGTAAGGGCGTAGATAGGGCGACATCCTGTAGAAACTGCGGTGACGATGGTCACAAGGCGGCTGATTGCACGCATACTATTAGCTGCCCAATATGCAATAAGGCGGGACATAGGGCGAGAACATGGAAGTGCCCCTCGTACAGAGATAAGGCGGAGCAGAGTAAGGTAATTAGACACCCCAGAAACTCTCACGAGGGCGAGGAAAGCGAAAGAGATCAAGGTTGGAAAAAAGTTGCAAAAAGAGGAAAATTAAAGGAAAAAGTGAAAGGAGTCAACACCCAGTACACACGCAATTCTGATACTGCGATGGAAACTGTGGTACAAACTCAGGAATTAGCCTGTGATAAAAGTCTGTGATATTTTACTTGTGAGTCGTCTTAACTTATTTGATTGTCGTGTATTGTGTATCTTAATGTTAATACAACAATTAAATCTGGGCAGAGCCAGGGCGGCCCATGACATTGCCCGAGCAACGGCAACACAAAGAGGAGTTGATATTATGGTAATCTCGGAACCCAATAAAAAAATAACAGCATCAATGGAATGGATGAGGGATACTAGACAAGATACCGCAATACTACTTTTAAACAAAAACATATCGGTCCAGGGATGCGAACGGAAAGAGGGTTACGTAAAATTGGAACTGAAAGATTTCACCCTGTTTGCTGTGTATCTCTCCCCAAATCAGGCATTGTCCTCCTTTGATAGAGACATCCATAGGCTATTCGGCGATATACAGGGAACGAAGGGGGAAAAAATAGTTGTTGGTGACTTCAACGCCAAATCTACGCTGTGGGGGGCACCAACACATGACTACAGAGGTGAGAAAGTGGAAGAGTGGCTTTCACAGGCTGATCTAGACGTGAAAAATACTGGTTCTCCAACATTCGTGAGAAACCAGAGCAAATCACACATAGATCTCACACTATGCAGTAGTCGTATCACACAGAAAGTAGTAGGTTGGGAGGTCATAAATGAAAATCCTTATACTCACCACGGCCAAATATACTTTAGCATAAATGTCAAAATCCCAAACTTAGACACACGGGAGAAAATTATATCACTGAGACCTCGTCATTTTAAAAACGAACTCCAGAAATTCACCGGCGACGAAGATCTATATGCATTTGTACTGAAAAAACATAAAAAGGCCTTATTAGCCATAGACAAAAACAAAAGTAACTCTGTTTACTGGTGGACGGAGGAAATGGAAAACTTGAAAAACGAGTACAAGGGAGACAGTAGAAAATACAAGAGATTATTGGCTAAACAGGGCACAAACGAGCAACTAGAAAGTTGTAAACAAAAAATTAAGACCACACGGAAGACCCTTAAAAAATTAATTAGGTCGACGAAAAGAGAATGCTGGCTGTCGTTACTGTCGAAACTGGACGACGATCCATGGGGACAAGGATATCAAATCGCAGTTAGACATCAGAGGATTGTACAGGTGCCATATAAATTGAACGACGAGCAAAAAAGGAAAATTATCAAAGACTTGTTCCCAAAGTCGTCAGAAAGGCCGGAAAAAACCCCCGGCATTACAAAAGATTTTGAACCTTTCACAGAAGATGAATTGCACGCCTGCGCAAAAGGCCTGAAAAATAATAAAGCCCCCGGCCCTGATGGCATGACGGCGGAGGCGGTGAAGTTAGTAACTGAGGAGTTGACAAGTCACACCGTCGAAATGTTCAATAATCTTCTTGGCGAACAGAGTTTTCCAAAGAAATGGAAGGCATCGAAAATCGTGCTAATTCCAAAGAAAGGAAAAGACCCCAATTTATCCAGTAGTTACAGGCCAATTTGCCTGCTGAACGTTTTCGGCAAGCTTTTTGAGAGACTGATACTGGGCCGGCTGCAGGAAGAAGCGGGCAAACTGAAGGCTCTCTCAGATAACCAGTTTGGCTTTAGAGCTGGAAGATCAACCATCTCTGCTATTAAAAAGGTCTTGGACACAATTAAAGAGAATGACTTTTCTTGGTGCGCCATTCTCACCATTGATATCGAGAATGCTTTCAACAACGCGTCATGGAACGGCATCATTGGAACTCTTAAGAGATTGAGGTTCAGTCAGTATCTTGTGCGTGTTATACAGACATACCTGAGCGAAAGACATATCAAGCTGTCTAACAGAAATGTATATAAGTGCACGACTGGCGTGCCCCAGGGGTCGGTACTTGGCCCAACGCTCTGGAATTTACTTTACGATGGAATTTTACGAATAGAGTACCCACAGAATGTGACACCAATTGCATATGCCGACGATCTGGCGTTCATCATCAGTGCACCTTCAGAAAAAGCCCTAAAAGAAAATTTGAATATCGTCTATGAAAGAGCCAGTAACTGGCTCACACGTACGGGGTTGAAAATTGCAGAAACGAAGACGGAGATCATGGTGACTAGAGGCCCAAGACGAGGAAAGGTAATAGAATTTCGCATAGGAGGAAAAGAAATAACATCAGTCAGAAGTCTTAAATATCTAGGAGTGCACATAGACGATAGACTCACATTCAGCAACCATATACAGCAAACAGTAAAAAAGATGGGAGAAAAAGTAACTGCCCTAAAAGCACTAATGCCTAACATCGGTGGTCCAGGCTATAAAAATAGAGTATTACTCAGTATGGTGGCACAAGGGGCTGCTCTTTATGCGGCGCCAGTATGGGCCGATGGCATAAAAATAGAGAGAAACAGGAAAAGGTTGCTGGCAGCCCAAAGAAGAAATCTGTTGAGGCTTGCGTCTGCGTATCGCACAGTTTCTGGTGAAGCAGCCCAGGTGATAACAGGAGTTCCTCCCATAGACCTGTTGGTGAAAGAGCGAAGATATTTGTTTAACGTACAAAACTCACATAGAGCTGGGATCAAGAGGCAAGCCAGGAAAAAAACTTTCCAAGCATGGCAGAGAAGGTGGGACACCGAAACGGGAACGGCCACATGGACCAGGAGACTCATTAGGAATATCTTGGCCTGGAGCGAATGTAAGCATAAGCGAACAAACTACTATCTAACTCAATTTCTGAGCGGTCATGGCTCCTACGGAACGTTTACCCAAAGAATTGGTAAGACTGAGTCAAATGAATGTAGGATATGTGACGTAGCTGATGATCCAGAACACATGCTGTACAGATGTTCAAGATGGATGGAGCAGAGAAGGACGCTGTTAAATAATATAGGCGCCTTACCTGAGCTAGACGAACTTATTCCTGTAATGCTAGGAGATAAGGACATATGGGAAGCCATATACAACTATGTGGTTGGAGTGATGAAAATTAAAGTAAAAGAGGATAGGGAACTAGAAACAGTCTAGAGCATCAAACGCTGAAGTACGGAGAGATTCCACCTAGCCGGGTTGATGATAAGGAACCGTAAATTCTGTTTCCGACCCGACTTTTCCAAGGTAAGAATAGTAGAAAGGGAGTTTTTTTAGTGGGTCGGCGCCACCACCTGCCATCCCCACATAACCATCCTGAAGGGTATCTGTCTGCAGATTTTTCCTCCCAAAAAACAAAAAAAAAAAAAAAAGAAAAAAAGTGATTTATGGTTCCAACTACCAAATCACCATAGTGGACATGCACCATCCATAGAACAGAGATGCACAGGCTTCTGCTTACACTGAAGAACTACTGAGATGTTAAAGTAGCTCTCGCTGACAGCATTGCGTGAACTAGAACTGTCCAGCATCAACAAAACTCCGTGAATCACCACTTACAAGAAGACGCACCCCCAAAATCGGAATTTGGGGTTTTCCCATTAATCTAAAATGTGTGTTGTATTTACCATTTAAACAACCTGTCACAGGTAACGACGAAGGTACGTATAGAAACTAACTTCCATCAAATCAAAAATAGGTAAACACAACGTAAGTCAAATCCGGTAATAAATGTCAAAATAGGTAATAGAAAAGTCACTTATAGGTTACGAGTCTCTCTAAGTTGTTGAGTCAAGATAATTTTGCTTACGAAAAAATTCCCAGCTTATGCCGTAACAGATTACTGCATCCAAAACCAAAACGTGCTAAAAATGCGTATTGACATACAGGTAAATTTAAGGTACGATCGGTATGTCAGTATTTTCAGCAAAAAGGTACCCTCAACAACTAAATTAAGACACAAATTTTGTAAACTAAAAGAAACGTATAAAGGATAGTATTCCAAAAAATAAAAAATGAGAATTAGGGTCTCGATGTTATAGACTTAAGATAATGTATCCCACCCAACCAAGTAATATCTAATTGAACTGGGGATCCAATCCAACAAGATAATACCGCCTGGAATTTCAAAAAGGAAATTTCCACAGGCCCAATCGTTATTACAACCTAAGAACGTACATGAACCTAATCCAACTTCGGGACTAAATCAGCTCCAACAATCCTCGGTATCATCATCGGGAAAACTCTTCCAAATCGGGAATCCAAATTAATATTTTGAGCCGAAACTCGTACAATCTCATGTAGAGGTAAAACAAAAAATAATGGCAGCATATCAACCTAGCGAAACGGTAACTACAATTCCTTGCAGCATCTTCCTATTGGGCTACTCCCAGATACCGGACCAGCGCCCAAATCCTGACACCGCAAGATTGTCAAGATTGACAAATACGCCTACGGCCAATATACTCCAACGATACGGCAACGGTAATTCCAGGGGTACAACATTGCACCACACTCGCTCGAACATATTCCCTAGCGATAATCGACAAACAAATGTTCTTTCCCTAACAAAGGACCTTTCCGAGATCGAAACTAATAAGCAGCCACACAGGACCGAACCGATACGGGAACCAACAGTTAGAGCGGAAAATAACGAGAAAAAAAAAGGGTTTTTAAATTTGGAAAAGAATTTGAAAAAAAATTAAATTTTCAGGAAATTTGCTGAGAACGGTAAAAATAAAGCCAAAAAGAACCTAATTTGCGCAGAATCCGCAAAAAGACACCCAACACAACGTCGACAACGACAACATCACGGAAATTTACTATTCCACCACCAAACCGAACGATCGGAACGAAAAAATCTGGAAACGAAAAATTCTCAACTTCAATCTAGGCACCAAAAATTATATACCCAGGGTAACTTTAAGGCCAAAATAAATTAGTTTAGAAAACTTTTAACTTGAAATAGAAATTTAAGAAAATTTGGAAAACGTGAATTTAAAAATTTTGAGACCGAAAATATTACGAACTCAAATAAAAAATAGTCAATTTTGAAAAGCTAATTTAATCAAATCAACTTTAACGATTATGAGACAGACGGTATTTCTTGAGCGTTCAGAAATTTCTAGAGATGTGGACCGACTAGGGATCCACCGAATTATTGTCATCATACCTCAGAATCAGAATCGTCATAATTTGCCAAGTAAATCTCGGTTGTCCGAGTCAACCAAATTGTAAACTAAATCAGACAAGACTTTACGCACTCGACACGGGACATAACTATTACACAATTTAGCGGCGAACTTATTAGGTGCACTAGACAGAGGGAAAGTTCGCTTCCAAACCTTGTCTCCTACGGCGAAACGTACTTCCCGTTTACCCTTATCATAATAACGCTTGTTCCGCAAGTAAGCTTCGTACAACCGTTGTCTGGTATGACCATATAACGATGGCAATTGATCTATGTCGTCTTTCCATTTCAAACCGTTCCGTTACCTCTTTCAAGGTTCTGATTATTGGCACTGATGGGGCCATAAAAATCTCCGGTAAAGGGAAGGAGACGGCTGAACAATAGGAAAGCCGGGTATACACCCGTAACTTCGTGCTTGGCAGTAGTTATAGCGTGAGCTATTTTGTAGATATTCTCGTTCCAACAGGCGTGATTGTCATGAATGTAACTACAAATAGCGGTTAGAATGGTACGGTTAGACCTTTCAGTAGGATTTGCCTGAGGGTGACGCTTCGCATTAAACCAGGGTTCGATTTTATAAGTATTAAAGAAGGTATTGTATTGAGCGGAAACAAACACGGTAGCATTTATCCTGAACGATAATTTGAGGCGTGCCAAAAGTTAGAAAGATGTTATTTTCCAAAAAATTGGATGACTCCTTAGCGTTAGCTTCTCTCAAAGGGTGATCGAAAGTAAATTTTGTGAACCAGTCCATTCACAACCAACAAAAACTAGTACCCTTGTTTAGACTCTGGAAACGGACCCATCAAAATCCAACGATATTAACTGAAAAAGGGAAATTTATCCCCTTATATAACCACCCATCGGACCCATCCGAGCTTGGTTAGAACTTTTATTCGCCTTGCAAACGTCACAAACTCAAGCAGTATTTCCTCACTGATTGTTTCATCTTTGGCCAGTAATAATGTTCGGCAATTCTAGCCAGAGTTTTTGGATATTCCGAAGTGAGCCGGACGTAGGCGAATCATGATTTTGTGTGGGAACAACTAATTTCCATTCCGCCAAATTGGAATCGATGTTAAACCCGTGCTGGACATGCTTATATAAGATGTTTTCCTTGACTCGGAAATCAGGGTATTTAGAAGGAAATTTACGAACCGCTCTCACCCATTGTGGCGTACCAGCCATCAGGGGTTAACTCAGTGACATCAATAAGCTCTATACTACGGGACAGAGCATCGGCACAACATTAAGGATTCCTTTCGATGTTCGATATCAAGAACGAATATTGCGACAATTTCAGACTCCAACGGGCCAACCTCATAGCTGGGTCCTTCAAATTTTTCAGCCACATTAAGGAATGATGGTCAGTAATAACCTTAAAGTGTGTACCCTCCACGTAAGGCCTAAAATGCTCAATCCCAAACAAAACTGCTAACGCCTCCTTCTCCGTAACTGAGTATTTACGTTCGATTTTTGTCAAAGATCTTGACGCATAGGCGATAGGACGTTCCAACCCATCACACTCCTGGTACAGCACACAACCAGCAGCACTCATGCTAGCGTCGCATTGGATGACAAATGGTTTTGTGAAGTCCCAGGGCTAGCCAGTACAGGAGCGGCAGTCAGTCGATGTTTTATAGTGGTGAAGGCGGCTTCCGCTTCCGTGTCCACTGAATGGGCTGGCCCTTCCGTTTACCGTGCAACAATTGTTTATGGGAGCAGATATGGCTGAAAAATCGTTAATGAATCTACGATACCAAGACACTAACCCAATTAAACGTTTGATATCTGAGGTGGTCTTCGGGGTGGGGTAATTTAACATTGCTGATACTTTTTCGGGATCAGTACGCAACCCACCAGAATCTATAATGAATCCTAAGTATTTTGAGGACGGTCGACAAAACTTACACTTTTCGATATTTATAGTTAACCCCGCAGCCTTTAATTTTCCGAAAACATGTTCTAAAGCAATGAGATGTTCGTCGAACGTTGGACTAGCGATTATGATGTCGTCGAGATACGCGAAAATGGTATTATCCCCCGAAGGAAATAATGGATCCATTAACCTCTGCATAGTCTGCGGAGCATTGTTTAACCCAAAACACATTTTTTTGTACTCAAAAAGACCTCTTCCTGGCACTTGAAAGGCTGTTTTTGGTTGAGATTCTGGAGATAAACGGAATCTGATAAAAAGCCTGTTTGAGATCTACACTGCTCAGAAACTGAGGCATCACGCAAGCTACTCAGAATCGAATCGATAAGGGGTAGTGGATAACTGTCCTTAACAGTGACTTTATTAAAGCCGTACCATCAAAACAAGCACGATATTTCCCGGAGCTTTTTTTTATTAACAGCATGGGGAGACCACCATGGCGAATTCGAAGGGTGATCACTTCCTTGTTCAACATATCATCAATTTCCTTGTTGAGATGGACCTTCAAAGCTGGCGAGATGGGATATTGCTCATCTTGAAAGGCCTAGCGTTTCCAGTATCGATATGATGCGTAATCAACTCGGTATTCCCTAAGGTATCGGAGGATAACGTCTCAAACAGCGACAACAACCCTTTGCAAAACGATATCTATCCAGAGATCCCAACTCGTTTTCGGATTTGATAACATTCACCGAAGCAATCATGACACAACCACTTTGAAATCGGTAGGAGTCTTCCGCAAAATTCAACACGGAGTTTCGATAATTTGCAAAAAATTCCATTCCCAAAATTAGTGGTTTGTTTATGGACGGCACTATTAAACATTTAATATCAAATTTTTGTCATTATAAGGTTACCGATAAAGAAACAGAGTATAGAACCGATTGTGGAGCCACCATCAGCGGTAGTAACTTGACAAATTTGATGTTCCTCGGCAGGAACCAGATTCAATGCATCAACAAACCACATCCCTGATCGACTATCGAAACATTTTGCACCCGGATCCAGTAAAGCATTAACAGTATATTGATCTATTTTAACCTTTAGATATTTTCTATTGTCATTTGGTAGGTGAGTGAAAACGGGGAAAATGCAGTTCGAGGCATAAAAAGTTTTGATCTTACTCAAACCAATTGGTCCATTCGGTGTTTTGGAAAAACTTTACTGACGTGGATTTGGACTGCCTGACGTTCCGTCACTACGGGGCAGAAACCATCGTTTTTTTGGAGGATTGCGACGTTGACATCGGTTGCAATTTGGCCAACACGACGCCCTTCTGGCCACATTTATAACAAAAAAAATGTTCCGGGGGGCGAGGGCAAACGAGCATAGCGATTGTCCATCGGCGCGAGCAGTTCCAACAGCGCAGCTTGGCGTTCTCCATTGTCACGGTTACGGCGCTAACAGAGGGCATTTTCAGGAAAATATATATCACTTGAAGTGAGCTCTCCCCTTGATCGGTATATCACTTGAAGTGGTTCAGCTCTCCCCTTGATCGGTATATCACTTGAAGTGAGCTCTCCCCTTGATCGGTATAACACTTGAAGTGGTTCAGCTCTCCACTTGTTGGTATATAAACTTGACAATGTTTCAGCTCTCAACGTACAGCTCTCAAAGTAAACTCTCAAAGTAAAACTCTCCAAGTAAAAGTCTCCAAGTAAAACTCTTCAAGTAAAAGGGCTCAAGATAAAGCTCTCGACGTTAAGGGGTCCCTGTTAAACATTAGTTCGTAAGTACAGGTCGAAGTATCTTGGGTTGCCGACCACCATTGCCATTATCACGAACGCGTACAATTTTCCGGGGTTCTACAATAATTACTAGTTACAGGTATTGTACTCAAAATCACGAGGTGGAAGAAAACTCTATCAAACATAAATTATTCGGTTCGTAATATGGCTAAGGATGGCGGCACATGCACGAAATTATTAAATCTTTCAATATCAGTATTTTACCATGGACATCGCGACGTTTACATGAGGAAATGGTATGGATAGTCTTACAAATGAATTTAGGAATGATATTTCTCACCACAATACTATAAAATGGAAGTTAATTTTATATAAAATGCAAATGACGCTACCCCATGTGGAGACTTCTTAATACCCATCCTACAGCGATGTTTTACTACTAATTAAATGAAATTTATGGGAAGAAATACCATACAAAATGAATCAGAAGGTTGATACATTTCCACAACTTTTAATTAAAATGAACTTTGAAAGACTTACTCACGTAATCTGTTGACCCCTTGACTAGCTTCACTAACACCAAATCGAGAAATAATGAAACGGTAATCGGAAATGACAATGGCCACGCTCCGCCGGGTCCTGCGCATCGGTCAACGTAACTCGATACGTCAACTGGTCGAGCGTTTTATTGCGATAGCCAAATACCAAATCGAACGGTTCGTAAAACCGTTACAATATATATATATATATATATCTATATATATATATATATATATATATATATATATATATATATAATATATATATATATTATATATATATATTATATATATATTATATATATATATATATATAATATATATATATATATATATATATATATATATTTATATATATATATATATATATATATATATATACAGGGTCCGCCAAATAACTTTTTTTTTTGAAAATGCTATAAAAAAAAACTACTGAATATTTTCTCAAATTTATTTTTTTATTTGAAAATGCAATCCTTCTGGTTAATAATGGAAAATAATTTCATTCAAATGGCTGCCTCGGCTGGCCATGCAGTAGCCTACACGATCGGTCCAATTTGTAAGCACATTATCGATTGTGTGCAGCTGTATTTCACCAACGGCTTCACGAATATTGTCCTATAAAGCGTCAATTGTCTCTAGCTTGTCGGCGTAACACTTATCTTTGAGGGCACCCCACAAATAATAGTCCAGCGGTGTCAAATCGCAGCTCTGAGGTGGCCAAACAACATCAGCTCTGTGGCTGATAATGCGATCTTCAAAAACAGGGCGCAAAACATCGAGTGTAGCTTCGGCTGTGTGGCACGTAGCGCCGTCCTGTTGAAACCAAATGTTGCCAATATCCTCCTCTTCAATTTTTGTGAACAAAAATTTGTTCAACATGGCCCGATAACGATCGCCATCGACTGTAACGGCCACTCCTTGCTCATTTTCGAAGAAAAATGGCCCAATTATGCCTTTGGACCAAAATCCGCACCAAACAGTGACTCGTTTTGGGTGTACCGGCTTTTCAATGTATGCGTGCGGGTTTTCTGTGCCCCAAATGCGACAATTTTGCTTGTTTACATACCCGCCAAGATCAAAATGAGCTTCATCCGAAAAGATGATTTTTTTGGCAAAATCGGCATCTTCTGTAAGTCGATCCCAGGCCCACTCAGCGAAGCGAAAACGCATTGGATGATCAGTTGGCTTCAACTCCTGAACTAATTGGACTTCGTATGGCGTCATACAAAGGCAAAATTCGTCTCAAGGTGTCTCCGAAATGTTCAATTGTTGAGAACGACGGTGAATTGATGTTATGGCGCTTCACGCACACTTTCTGCCACAGCATCAATATTCTCAGGTGTACGCACTGTTTTTGGCTTTTCGCGCTTTGGTTTATCGATGAGGATGCCAGTTCCTTTCACTTTTTTCACAAGATAACGAACATACGGAGCTGACGATGCTCCTCTTCTTCCAAAATCCGTACGCAATTTTCGCACACATTCTGCAACATTACCATGATTTTCAAAGTAATGTCGCAATATTTTCCAGCGTTGTTCAAGCGTATACACAACCATATTCGTTCAGCGGAAGGATAAAACTAATTATCTGTCAAATCTGACATGAGCTAAGTGTTACCATTCACGAAATAAGCACTAGTTGAAAAAAAAAACTTTAGATGGCGGACCCTTTATATATAAATACATTCTGATACATCAAATAACTTTAGTTTAACTATATTACTATGGATTCATTGTTTGGATTATGTATCTTCTTATCTTTTCAGAATTTTCCGTATCCGGTATTGACGTATATGTTATATGGTGATTCTTCGTCACTAGTCTCTGTTGCTTTTCTACTCTTTTCCTTTGCGTTCTTGCTACTCTGTGTATCTCTTTTCTGCAGAGTTTACATTTTTTTAAATATAATTTTCCAATTCAATTTCAACATATACATACGGATACTTATTATATATATATATATATATATATATATATATATATATATATATATATATTATATATATATAATATATATATATATTAAATATATTTATATATATATATATGTATATAATATATATATATATATATATATATATATATATATATATTATATATATATATGTATATATATATATATATATATATATATATATATATATATAATTTTTTGTGAAGTTATTAGGTGTGTGCCCTACATTGATGTCATAGCTTCTAAGGCAGTTATCGATTTTTTGCGAAAGAATTGGAATGTATTCAAGTCTGATTGTGTTATTTGAATCCCTATTATTATTAGTATATATATATATATATATATATATATATATATATATATATATATATATATATATATATATATATATATATATATATATATATATATATATATATATATATATATATATATATTATTCAATTTATAATTCTTGGGGGTAGGTCACTCATGAGAGTTTTTCTCTAGGTTCCAATAATGAGAAACTTCTTTACGCGTTTCGGCGATTAGCCATTTTCAATTCAAAATGTATAATCTAAAATACAAACAAATGGTTTCACAAATACATCGAACATTAAAAACAATTGTAACTTACGTATAAACTCAAGTGAAAATTCATTATGGATTGACTATAGCAACGAAGCATTTAACGTTATTATAATTCACTGGTTTAACTGTGAGTGGCAGAGTATGCAAGAAGATCGCATATGGATAGACAGTTTATATATATTATTTGTGTTTACAAGATGAAGGGTATGAAACATCTGACTTTCCGGTCAAAGTCCTCTAACAAAAATAGTAAAATTTCATAATCTCCGCAAACATTATATTTCCAAAATGAAAATCAATTTCCAAACAAGGGTTTAAAAAAACATAAACACTAACAAGGGAAAGTGGAAGTAGAATTGTGATTTTATTATTGAAAAAGATTTTGATAAGTGTGAATAATCTAATTGTGTTCTTGAGTTACTTGAATATTTGTCTAAATTTATTTCCAGCATTTCTAAGAAGGTTCTTTGTTTTTTATTTTCCTCAATAGTAAGGATTTTAGTGTTGTCAAAATCGAACGAGTGTAACTCATATATTGCGTGTTTTGATAAGGCGGTGCATTTTTTATTGTTGATTACCGAATATCTATGTTCATATAATCTTTTGTGTAAGTATTCTTTTGAGTTACCAATGTAAGTTCCATTGCAATCTTTGCAATTAATTTTGTAAATTGTATGTGTTTTGTTTTTAAATTCGGTGTTAGGTTTGAGTTTAGTGAAAAATTTTCTTGTTAAGTTATTAGGTTTGTGCCCTACATTGATGTCATAGCTTCTAAGGCAGTTATTGATTTTTTGCGAAAGAATTGGAATGTATTCAAGTCTGACATAACTTGTGTCATTTGAATCCCTATTATTATTAATAATAAATATATATATATATATATATATATATATTATATATATAATATATATATATATATATATATTTGTATATATATATATATTATATATATATATATATACAAATATATATATATATATATATATATATCAAAAAGGATAAAGGGTTAAACGGATGAAATAAAGGCTAATCAAGTGTACTTCTTATATTCTTCGTCAACGTTTTCGCTTCTATTTAAGCCTTCATCAGGACTCACCAATAATTATACAATTAGTTTAATCAATAGCAACGAAAAGGTCTCGAGACACAGGACTTACCGAATGTTTGAGGTTATAAAATAAGCTAGCATCTTCAACAAAGGAGAAAACACAAAATCAATGTGACAAACCATAAAATTAAACTGTACTACATTATACACAATTATTTAAAATAAGATAAAAGTGATTTGTGAGAACTATTACGAATTCTACCGACAACAACATCGTGGTACTAAAAGAATGACAGTAATGACAGACTGCTCAACAAACAAGATGACAACTTCAGTTATAAAATTAAAATTAAAGTGACACAAAAATGTTCTTCTTCTTACTATCCTGACCTTAATAATCAATCAATAGAACTTTCATTGTTATTAGTGACGTCATAAACTATTAAAAAGAAATAAATATTACTAATTTTCTCTATATCTTTCCTCGAATTTATTGAATCCGGGCAGCGTTTTATATGATACATCTCCAAAAATGATCTCTTATCCAAATTATTCTCAAATTCTAAAATTTTTGCAGAACCATAGTCCATGTTATGGTGTGTAGCTCTGCAATGTTCTGCTAGTGCACAGACCTTCTTTGGGTTCTTTATATCACTCTTGTGTTGACTAATTCTCTTTCTTAGTTGTTGAGACGTCTGACCAATGTATGATAATTCACATACCTGACAAGGAACGCTATACACCACACCACTAAGTGTATCTTTATCAATTCTGTTTTTCACTGATGAGAACCACAATTTAACATTAAATTGATTCTTAATTGCAAATCTAAGATCATCACTCTTCAGCAACAGTACCAATTTCTTTGTAACATCAGGAATTGAAGGAATTGATGCATATTTCCTTGCAATGAGTTCACCACTACTCATAACATTGTCAGGCCTCAATCCGTCCACGATCTGAGAACGTTGTGCTGTATTGTATAAATGTCTATTGAGTAAAATACGTGGATAGCCATTATCGAATAATAACTGATGTAATTTTTTTAAGTTGCCAGTAACTAGTGATCTATGCGAAATCCTGGAAACCCTCTCTTTCATACCCAAAAGTAAATTGATTTTTTGTTTCAATGGATGACTTGATAGATAGTTCAAATATCTGCCTGAACTCATCGGTTTCCTATACCAATCAACGATTATTCTATTCTCTACAGTTCTCATAATTTTTGTATCAAGGAATGGGACAGCATTATCTGTTTCTTCCTCAATAGTGAAATTAATATGTTCATTATACTCATTGAACTTTTTCAGTGTATATTCAACTCGGTCCTGAGGAACCGCACAAATTATGTCATCAACATATTTCTTAATGAATGAGATATTGAACGAAAGGGTTTCCAATATCCTGTCAAGAACAAAGTCCATCACCATTCTAGCAACAATAGGGCTTAAGTTCGAGCCCATAGGCGACCCAAATATCTGACCATAAAACCTATTATCCAACAAAAAATAATTTGAGGAAAACAAAAACCGGACAGTAATGATAAACTCACTCTTAGGAATTGCAGTGTGTACTGATATAGAATGCCAATCATGTTCAATGCATTCTACTGCCAATTCAACTGGTATGTTACTGTAAAGTGATATAACATCCAAACTAATTAACACATAACCTTGTGGCAACTGAAATTCATGGATAAAGGAAACAAACTCAAACGAGTCTTTGACATAATACATATTATTAACGTTATCAACAGTTTTAGTAAGAATATCAGCTACAAACATTGAGAGTTTCGACGTAGGGGTATTAATACATGAAATAATCGGTCTAAGAGCAATGACTGGCTTATGGATTTTTGGTAACCCATAGAACCTGGCAGGTATGCTATTATAGTTATATAACCTTTTTCCTTGATTATCAGGAATACATTTGTTTTTAACCAAATTTTTAATTAGCTGATTCGCTTTATTTTGTAATGTAAGTGTAGGATCCCTCACAAGTAATTTATAATAGTTTTGGTCACTTAATATGGTGTACGACAATTTCATATATTGTTCTTAGTCCATAGCAACTGTTACATTACCCTTATCAGATTGTAATATTAAAAGATTAGGTTGATCCTTCAGATACCTCCTGCAAGTGGAAAATTCTTTTTGGAATACATTTGATATTTTAGGATATGATCTTAAATAGTTCGTAATAATATTGGTAGCTAAAGACCTAGTGATATTCTTATGATCTTCATTAAGTGAATCTTTCCTTTTAATACTATTTTCCACTACAGCAAGAAGCCCCTGAACAGACACCTCCCTCTTCGGAACATCTATAGCAAATTTCGGACTCAATGCTAAAAAACTTGAGACGTTCTCCGGTATTTGTACTGAACTAATGTTTTTAAACCAACTAGATTGAGACTTTAATTTCCCCAACTGATCACTTTTTAACTTCCTTAAATTGTGAACTTTTTTTGAATGAAAAATTCTATTATTTCTAATTAATTGGAATCTTTTAAACCTGATAAGAGTGAGCTCTGGAAGAGCGGCTAAAAGGTTCTCCCACAACCCTGCAACCTCTCCCTCGAGTCTCACAATCTTTTTTACAGTGGATCTCATTTCACAGGATAATATTTGATGTATCACCTTAATGTTAATTCTCTCTGATTGTGTTATTGTTCTGTCCTCACTCACTGATCCATATAAAGATATAATATTGTTCTTAATATGGTTTGGAAGTAATCCCTGTCTTTTACACTCCAGTAAAAAGGTTCTTCTATTCCTGAAAGACGCCAGCTTGATGTTCTTTGTTGCCCATGACTTCAAAGCACCGATAATATGTGCTCCATACTGCTGTCGTAATTCTGTATAAAACCCCATGCTGTAATAGACACCAGAAAGAATAACTCCGGTCGTAATACATCAAATAGGATAATGGGTTAAACGGATGAAATAAAGGCTAATCAAGTGTACTTCTTATATTCTTCGTCAACTTTTCGGCTTCTATTTAAGCCTTCATCAGGACTCTACAATAATTATACAACTAGTTTAATCAATAGCAACGAAAAGGTCTCAAGACAGGGCTCACCGAATGTTTGAGGTTATAAAATAAGCTAACATCTTCAACAAAGGAAAAAACACAAAACCAATGTGACAAACCATAGAACTAAACTGTACTACATTATACACAATTATTTAAAATAAGATAAAAGTGATTTGTGAGAACTATTACGAATTCTACCCACAACAACATCGTGATACTAAGAGAATGACTGTAATGACAGACTGCTCAACAAACAAGATGACAATTTCAGTTATAAAATTAAAATTAAAGTGACACAAAAATGTTCTTCTTCTTACTATCCTGACCTTAATAATCAGTCAATAGAACTTTCATTGTTATTAGTGACGTCATAAGCTATTAGAAAGGAATAAATATTACTAATTTTCTCTATATCTTTCCTCGAATTCATTGAATCCGGGCAGCGTTTTATATGATACATCTCCAAAAATGATCTCTTATCCAAATTATTCTCAAATTCTAAAATTTTTGCATAAATATAGTCCATGTTATGGTCTGTAGCTCTGCAATGTTCTGCTAGTGCAGATTAAACTAATTGTATAATTATTGTAGAGTCCTGATGAAGGCTTAAATAGAAGCCGAAACTTTGACGAAGAATATAAGAAGTACACTTGATTAGCCTTTATTTCATCCGTTTAACCCATTATCCTATTTGATGTATTTTGACTGGAGTTATTCCTTCTGATGTATATATATATATATATATATATATATAGTTATATATAAATATATATATATATATTTCTATATATATATATATATATATATATATATATATATATATATATATATATATATATATACATATATATATATATATATATATATATATATATATATATATATATATAATGAATTGATATCTTTGCTGTGAGTAATTAGGTAAACTATAGGTTCTTTGGGATGAGCAGCAATAAAACACGTGAATTTACTCTTTTTCCTTCAGCTCGAGTATTCGAGATTGCTTTATCTCATCATCAGGAGCGCTAAAAGTCATTGGTTAATAAGCTTATGAGTTTGATAAAATATAGGTGAATATAGTCTAACTTACAGGAGTTGAGTTTCTGTTTTGACAAATTTAATAACATTTAGGTTTCCAAGAAAAATGGTAAAAACGCCAGACTTCTAAATTTTGCAACAGTATTGTAACGAAAATTGCACTTCGTACATAAAATAGGGGTTAAATAAACTCTGTCTTCAGGGATGAAGATATCAGAAATTTTATTAAATATATTAATATTCAAAATACAGTGATTATTATAATTATGTCTTTATCTGGTTGTTATCAATTTTATATTGCGGACTCGAGAGTTCTCAGAGGAGAGATGGTTACATTAAATCGGTGGCGGGAGGCACTCACCAATATGCGCGTAGGATAAAACTATTAATTGTATTTGTATTTCTAAGGGAAATTCAAAGATCCTGCGCCGCCTGTTTCTGAACAGAAGAAAAAACTGAAAATAAGATTCTGAATTTATACTAGAGAGGCTAAGCATCAGAGATCATTGGTAGAGGACAAACTTTTGATATTGACCTAGTAAACACTCCGTTCTTTGTCTTTAGATCGACTACCCTAACTCTCTTATCAGTTCCCGGATAAACCTGTAAGATTCGTGCCTTACACCAATTTAAGGGGGAAGAATTATTATCCTTGACGAGAACTAAATCATTTATTTTTAAATTTGTAGTTGGCTTCAACCATTTAGGCTTGTTTTGTAAATTATTCAAATATTCAACAGACCACCTCTTCCGGAAGTCTTGTTGCAGCTTTGTGCAAAGCTGCCAACGTGATAATCTATTTATTAGTATCGTTGAAACATCCTTATCTGGAAAGGCTGTAAGTGGCGCGCCTATAAGAAAATGACCTGGTGTTAAGCAACTCAAATCAGTAGGGTCGCTCGAAAGGGGGCTCAATGGCCTAGAATTTAAAACTGCTTCAATTTGAGTGAGTACCGTGTATAATTCCTCGAAAGTGAGGGACGTATTACCAACTATGCGGTACAAATGATGTTTGGCACTTTTTATTGCCGCCTCCCATAGTCCTCCCCAATGCGGACTATGAGGGGGAATAAATTTATGGCCTTAGTACTTAAATAGTCTTCTAATGCATTCACATTAGTTTTTATCTTAAAAAAGTCATAAAGTCCTTTCAACGTGTTACTTGCACTGAGAAAATTAGTCGCGTTATCGCTATAAATACAAACTGGACAGCCTCTACGCGATATGAACCTTTTAAAAGCAGAAATAAAGGCGTCAGTAGTAAGATCGCTTACTAACTCGATATGTACCGCCTTGGAGGCCATACAAACAAAAATACATATATAGCATCGCATTACTGGGGCCTTTCGCAACTTAGAGCTTTTTATAAACAGTGGCCCTCCGTATTCTAAACCTACTTGAGAAAACACTCTAGCGGCTGAAACTCTCACCTTTGGTAAATCAGCCATTATTTGTTGTGCATTTTTAGCCCTGAATCTATAGCAAGTTATGCATTTATTAACAATTTGTTTAATTTCTTTGAGTCCGTTTAAAGACCAAAACATCTAAAGTTGGAAAGAACAGTTTGAGGACCAGCGTGTAATAATTTCTCATGTTCTAGTTTCAGCATCATTTTTACAATATGATTATGTGACGGCAATAGGATAGGGTGTTTTTGATCGAAAGGCAGATTAGACAATGATAGTCGACCACCAACACGTATTATACCATTATTGTCTAAAAATGGACTAAGTTTAACTACACTTCTATTCTTTATTTCTGAACCACGTTTGAAGTATGAAAATATATTTGAAAAATGAGTTTTTTGTAAAATTTTAATAATGGAAGAAAGACAGTCTTGCAGTTCAGAGACCTTGAGTGGGCCTTCTTATCTTTCTTGGGACCTACAGTTATTGTGAAATCTAAAGCAGTATGTCAGAGTACGATGGAATTTAGAAAATGAAGAAAAGGATCTGGACAATATTACTAAATCTGATTCTATTCGAGCATCTAGGTCATGCATTGCAATTTTCCGCTGCTCTGGTAAGTCCTCAAGATGAGGAGTAAATTTCAATTTTTGTAAATTTGTGTTGTAATCGGATAGAAAGTTTGGCCCAGTCCACCAAAGTGAACTTCTTAGTAGAACCTTAGGAGATAAACCTCGCGACACCAAATCGGCAGGATTTTCAGCAGATCTTACATGAGACCACAGAAAATTCGAAGTTAACTTTTGTATGATTGCAACTCGATTCGATACAAAAGTAGACCACCGAGAGGGATGAGATGCAATCCATGCTAATGTAATTTCTGAGTCGGAAAATAAATAAGTAACTTCAATTTTTAAAGTGTCATGGATATTGATAATCCTATTTATTAACTTTGACAATAATAGCGCAGCATTTAATTCGAGTTTCGGTAGTGTTAAAGTTTTCAAAGGGGCCACCTTGGATTTAGCGCAAACCAGGCGAGTTGAAATTTTATTATTTGAGTAGGTAGCACGCAAATAAACGCAACAGCCGAAGGCCTTAGTACTAGCGTCACAGTAACCAATTAGTTCCAATTTTATAATCGGGATATTTAAATAAAGGGAGCGTGGAATTTTCAAATGTTTTAAATGTTTAATTCCTTTAGAATATGTTTGCCACTCGTCCAATAGTTCAAAATTTAATTCTTCATCCCAGCCAATTTTAGAAGACCAGGTTTTCTGCATGAAAATTTTCAAACTAATTATAAAAGGGGCAATTAAACCTAATGGATCGAATACCTGCGCTATTGTGGAAAGAACATCGCGTTTCGTGAGCACATTTTTATTTTTGAAATCGGGAAACGTGATTAAGAAATTGATTCTGAGGGTTCCACATTAAACCTAACACCTTATTAGGAGAGTCTGAGATTTTAATATTATAATTGTCGCCCTTCTGTTCCTGAATATCCTTGTAAAATTTCGAAAAGTCTTCCGAATTAGATTTCCATTTATGTAATGAAAAATGTGCATAGTTACATAATTCTTGAAGTTGTGAATATATCTACTTTAAATTCGCCAAAGAATTTGCACCGCAAATAAAGTCATCCATATAACATTGTTCCATAATACAACGATATGCTAACGGATGGGTACGCTCATGTTTAACAGCTAATTCTTTTAAAACACGAGTTGCGAGAAACGGAGATGACTTAATACCATAAGGAACTGTGCATAGCTCAATACAATTGAGTTCTTCACTAGGGTGATTTATCCAAAGAATATTTTGCAAATGTCTTTGACTTGGGTTAATCTTTATATTCCGGAACATTTTTTCAATGTCGGTTACAAATACATGAATAAATGTTCTGAAACGACAAAGAATGTCAAATAATTCTGATTGCACAACAAATCCCTTCACTTCAGCATTAAGTCATTAAGGGAAAATCCAGAAGAGCTTTTCATAGAGCCATCAAAAACAACTCTAGTTTTAACACCTGAGCTAGTCTCTTTCAAAACGCAATGGTGGGGGAGAAAATATTTATTCACATTTGATTCAGTATATTTGTTCAACGGTACGTATCTGGCATGACCTAACGCAATATATTCATCTATGAAATCCTTATACATTTTAAATAGATTGTGGTTTTTTTGTAAAACTGAAAGACTCCCCGAGCATAGGGATATTTATTTTGAGGGGAAGATTTACTTGGTAGTGACCGTTAGGCAATACTATGGTGGTGTCTTCAAATATTCTTTCTGCGAACTCATCATCTGACGATAAAGTATGGGGAACATCTATTTCCTCAGTTAACCAGAATTTTTGAATCGTACTATCTAAATCTTCTTTTTCGGATGTTGTGAGATGAGAAGCGGAACTGTAGGTTGAAGCGAGTGACAAACAAGAATTATGTACAGGTCCCATGAGAACCCATCCTAATTCTGTTTTTTGCAGTATCGGAGCAGTTTTGCCTAGTTTAATTATATCCGGAACTATTAAATTATGATATATGTCACAACCTAACAGTAAGTCAATATTTGAAGGAGTTGCGAAATCTGGATCTGCTAGTTTAATATTATGAGGAATTTGTAACCGTTGAACGTCGATTTTACATTGGGGCAAATTACATGTGATATTTTTCAATACATAGCAACTAACATTGAATTTTTGATTTTTATTTTCACCATAAAAGTTTATGTCTACCATTTTATTTATAGAAGTGTTACTGTTCGAAATTCCAAGAATTTCTAAATTTATGGGATATGTGGGTATATTTAATTTTTGAATGAAATTCTCAGTGATGAAAGAACTTTGACTTCCTGAATCAAGCAAAGCTCTTGCTTCAATAACTTCACCATTTTCAGTGTAAACATTAACGCAAACTGTAGCTAGGAGAATATGAAAATTATCTTTTTGTGAAGAGGTATTTGCAGAATATATTTTTTTAGGAGTGGTGCTAGGTTGCGAGGCACATGGTTGGTACATTGCTGTTTCTTGATTACCTTTAGAAAAAGAGACTGTACTTCTAGGAGTTTCATTATTAAAGTAAACTGAGTTGTTATGTTCAGAATTGATTGGATTAATTTTACCTTTACTTATTCTGGAAGAGAGGTTGTTATAACTGAAATAGTGTAGTAGCGTGTGATGAGACCTCTTGCATACGGTACAACCTTGCGATTTACAATTAATTGTCAAATGTTTCGAGCCTAAACAGTTGAAGCATAATGTTTTTTCTTTCACAAACTGAATGCGATCCTTGAGAGAAATATTTTTTAATTTATAACATTTGTACACGGAATGATTTTTGAGATTACAATACAAGCAGTTTTTTATTTCAATAGGCCTAGGAGAAACCTCCCCCGAATAATGAGATAGCTTAGTATTTTTTCCCTTCAAATCATCAGTTGACGTTAAGTTTTCGAAAATGACACAACGATTTTCTAAAAAGGAAAAAAATTCTTTCAAATTGGGAAGTTCATCAGTGTCTCTTTTTTCTTCAAATGCCTTCCTGGTGTTATAATCTAATTTCTGAGAAAATATGTATATGAGCAATATATCCCAATTTTCAACTGGCAATATCAAGTTTTTTAAAGATTCTATATGTTGTTTAATCCTAGTAATAAATTCTCTTAATTGTTGTACAGAATATTTCGACAGAAAGGAAGTATCCAAAAGATTTCTAATGTGTGAATTAACTATCAAAAGTCTATTCTCGTAACGATCTTTTAACGTATTTATAGCTATTTGAAAATTTGAGCTTATAAGTTGCAAATTATTAATGAGATTGAGGGGTTTCTGTTTAAGAAAAGACTTCAAATAAATAAACTTTTGAATAACTGATAGATTTTTGTTTTCAATTATTAAAGTGGAAAATAATTCAAAGAAAGGGATCCAATCGGCAATATTCCCTGAAAAAATTGGAATATTTAATTCTGGTAATTTTACTTGAATTTTATTCTCCTCAAGTGAAGCAAAGGAATTAATTGAGTTTGATTCTCTGTGATTTAAATTGTATTTGCTTATTTTATTTTTAATTTCAGACAAACATCTGCAATATTTAGTTTCCATCTCTTCTCTGATTTCCGCATCTACATCATCAAAATCATCATCCTTCATAAATTCAATTTTATCTTGTATAATATTATATTTATTGAAAGCTTCAATTAACCATTCACGTCTTGACAAATAGGCTTCAATGACAATTTATTCATTATTTTTTTTTCTATTTAGATATCTTTCAAGACGATCGACAGTATTTTTTCTGTGCAGTTCTTTGCTCAATTAAAGCTTCCATTTTTATTCACGAAAATATTACAATTTACTTTCAATTGAAGAGAAAATTAGACAAAGATTGAATTAATATAAACAAAATTAATAGTATGTAAGACTGATTAATTCACTCTTATTATTGTCTAACAAATAAAATATCAATAAATTTGCGAGATATCAGTTTCACTATTAGAAGAATGAAATGAATATTCTAGAAATAAATCAAAAAAAATTAATAAGAATTCGTCGAATACAGGTGTGTGAAATCAACTTAAATAAATGAACATAAAATGTGTTAATAATTCCTGGATGTATGCAATAAAGATAGTCAAATATGTTAAGTTCAGCAGTGAAGAGAGATGGAAATATATGTGTGTAGTGTTCAATCACACATTCACTTTTTATAGCGGCAGTCGAAACAATCAAAACAATCTGACCTGTTTTTTGATGATGCTCGGCTCGAATTTCTCCAGATTCAATTACTTCGTATATCTTTGATACCTGTAGGAACGCCAGGAGATTAACAGGAAGATGGGACCTTATCTCACTCTGTTGTCCTTGCAGGTAGGAGAAAGTTGAGTTTTACTTCTGGAATTCTTCTTATACGTGGATCAATGGGAATATTTCTTCAAAATTTTGATGGAACATCTAAATGTCCCTGGTTTCGGCACCAAATTTTATGTAACGAAAATAGCACTTCGTACATAAAATAGGGGGTTAAATAAACTCTGTCTTCAGGGATGAAGATATCAGAAATTTTATTAAATATATTAATATTCAAAATACAGTGATTATTATAATAATTAGGTCTTTATCTGTTCGTTATCAATTTTATATTGCGGACTCGAGAGTTCTCAGAGGAGAGATGGTTACATTAAATCGGTGGCGGGAGGCACTCGCCAATATGCGCGTAGGATAAAACTATTAATTGCATTCGTATTTCTAAGGGAAATTCAAACAAGTATATTCTATAAGATTCGAAATTTTATCTATTAATTTATTGTATTGACGTATCCGTCAAATGTCTTAAATGTGTGAAATGTCAATACTGCCAAGCTGGTTTTTTGCGGTGAACATTTATCCAACTGGTCAGACTCAACTCCAGTGTGATCAATATATAATACAAAACATGTAAAAACAAAAGTAAACACAAACGAAAATCTGACTGTAAAATTAGTCAAAACATACAAATAAAAGAAGAACAAAAATATAAATATGAAGTAGTACTCAACTTACAAGAATCACAAAACAAAAATTTAAAATTGAAATTAAAATTTACAAATAAAAAACAATGTCCAGCAGAGGCACAATCACAGCCTATTTAGAATTACGCCCACCTCTCGAACTTCTTATATCCTTGTTCATAAGTATTAAGTTTGAGTAAATTGTGTGTATGTGATCAATATTCACTTTTCTATTCATAGTGTGAGGTACCTGGGCAATTCGAACCATTTCCAGGAACTTTCTAGTGGTTGTGTTTCTTTCGCTGTCAAATATTTCGACCTTGTTGTAATCTATATGATGGCCCAATGAATTTTCATGGTCCGCTAGAGCACAAGCACCAGTGTTCCTCCTTGAATCACTCTTATGTGATGAAATGCGCTTACTTAATGTTCGCCCCGTCTCACCAATGTAAACTAGCTGGCAATTTTGGCATGGCATTCTGTAGACTACGTTTGATTGTCTCGTAATTGTTGTTGGGTCCTTCAACTTGGTGTGTAATGACTTCACAGTTTTTATGTTCCTCCTCGCGAATTTGGTGTACTCATTCTTTAGAAGCTTTTCAAGCTGATTTGTAAGTCCCTGGATATTGGGCAGTACGATGGTATTTCGATGGGCCTCTAGGTTATCTTCCTGTATGAGTTGTGTGGGTTGGTTTCCTTCTTCTTCCACTTCCCGTACATTAGGTGTGTTGTAGATCAACTTATGTAAAAGTTGTCTAGGATAGCCGTTTTTTTCTAATATGGAGACCAGCAGTTTAAGATTCTTATTCACAAATTCCTGGTGTGATATCTTGATAATTCTTGTTTTCAGGTTTAATATAAGATTGAGCTTCATCTTTACAGGATGGTTTGATAAATGATGTACATATCTTCCAGAAGCCATAGGTTTTCTATACCAATCCGTTTTTAATGAATTTCCATCTCTGATGACTAAAGTGTCCAAAAAGGGGACCGCTTTATTTGTCTCTTCCTCAATAGTGAACTGAATATTTTTGTTATAGTTATTGAAAATTGTTAGTAAGGTGTCACTGCTTCCCTCTGGGATTGCCAGTATTAGGTCGTCCACAAATTTCTTGCAAAAGGGAATGTTAAAAGGGAGTCTAGGTATACATACATCCAAAAGTTGATCGACCACATATTGGGCCACAGTTGGAGATAGAATCGAGCCCATTGGTGTGCCTCTGACCTGTCTATAATATATGCCATTAAAGCTGAAATATGTGGAGTTGAAAACTAACAACATTAATTCCTTGAATTTTTCTTTTGACATTTTGCAGTGATGTTTCATCCCATTTGTAATCAATGGAATCCGTTGCCAGCTGTGTGGTGACATTCGTGAACAAGGATACAACATCAAGGCTCACTAGTCTGTAATTATCCGGCAGATTCACACTACCTATGAATGAAGCAAACTGAAAAGAATCCTCAACATAGTAATCATTATCCATGTTGTATGCTGCTCTTAATATATTCTTTAGGAACCGTGACAATCTGGAACTTGGCCTTAGTGCTAGTGTAGGTTTATGAATTTTTGGTAAACCATAATATTTAGGACACATAGAGTCGTATGTCATAAGTGTCTTTGCTTCATTCTCAGTTATCACTTTGGAGTTCTTAAGCTCACTTATAATTTTATTTATCTTTTGTTCAATTGTGTTGGTAGGATCCCTTGGAATTACTTTGTAATTTGTGGCATCTTGGAGTTCTTCCTCTGCCAACTCTATGTATTTTACCTTATCCATCACGACAGTGACCCCTCCCTTATCGGATTGTGTGACCACAAGATCAGGATGGAAGGGATCCCACCAACACAATTGAACAAAAGATAAATAAAATTATAGATGAGCTTAAGAACTCCAAAGTGATAACTGAGAATGAAGCAGACACTTATGACATGCGACTCTATGTGTCCTAAATATTATGGTTTACCAAAAATACATAAACCTACACTGGCACTAAGGCCCATTATTTCTTCAATAAAAAGCTCAAGTTCCAGATTGTCACGGTTCTTAAAGAATATATTAAAAGCAGCATACAACATGGATGATTACTATGTTGAGGATTCTTTTCAGTTAGCTTCATTCATAGGTAGAGTGAATCTGTCGGACCATGAAAAATAAGGGTTGATCGTAGAAGGGTAAAAAAATTGAGAGAAATATGACTGTTTTTATTCTAAGTCATGACAAAATAAAAATAAAATCTTGCCAAAAAAATTGAAGTTCATAAATTTTGTCTGAAAAATAAAAATAAAAAACTAAGCGGTGGATCACCCTTAACATTTAGGGGGAAGAAAAATAGATGTTGGCCGATTCTCAGACCTACCTGATATGCACACAAAATTTCATGAGAATTGGTTGAACCATTTCGGAGGAGTTCAACTTCTAACACCGTGACACGATAATTTTATATATTAGATATATATAAATATATTTAAAAATATATATATATATATATATATATATATATATATATATATATATATATATATATATATATATGTATGTATATATATATATATATATATATATATATATATATATATATATATATCCTCTATATTTTCTTTAACACTTTAAGTAATTGTTGAAACGTACTATTTCGTGTAATTCTTCTTTCTGCTGTACAGCTACTTCTTCTTCATCGAGATGTTTGTTGTCAAAGCTCTGAAATATATGTGAACATTAACCTTTTTCGGGCAGCATTCACAAAAAGATGTTTTGCATGGATGACTTTAAGATTACTGATACAAAATAACATCTATTTTTTTCAAAATTTTTATTTCATCTGTTTTTCCAAAAAATGTGGTATGTTAGTCATACCACAAAGCTACACAACAACAAAAATCAATTATTCTTATGAAATATTTGAAAAAAAATTTTCTTATCCGACAGACATAATGCGACGCCACATGTTTCACAGTCCCATTTGAACCTTCTTTGATGGTCTCGGGTACTACATAGAGCACATCGTCGATAACTTCTGTAAACCGGCATATGTAATGACTGATCCCATCTCTTTTTTAGTAGAACATTGGGCTTGAAGTTATTTATATTTCGTGCCAAACAGGCTCTAACTTTTTCTGGTGTCCCATTTCCAGCTCCTACCAATCCTGCTATTATAGCCAGACGAAACGCCTTCAGATTCATGCTTCTGCTGTCTCCACGTCGTTCTTGATAAATTATAAAGGTATTGACTACGCTGACATCGATAAGTGCCAGAATATACGTGGCCACCATTTTCTACTCTTTCTATCGATTTCATAATTTTTTTTCAGAATTCTGCTTTATCTACATAGCCCATATTTTTGTTGTAATTCTTCAAGATCTTAGGACAAGAAACATTTTCCATCTCACTATTTTTTTTTTCCTTGTCACATTGTCAGTTTAAGATGGATTTTCGCAATTGGAAGCTAACAGAACTATTCATTTGTCTATCCATTTTACACAGGAAATTCCATCATCACTCATTCGCCAATCGAAATCACCACGCTTCAGCATTTTATCAGCTGTGAAATCTCCAGGTATTCCTATTCTATTCTTTCTAATGGTTCCTGTTGCGTGAATGTTCTCTACACGCAACTGCCTAAGTAGTGGCAGTAACGTAAAGAATTATCAAAATATACAAAATAATTTTTTCCAACCAGAGACCTTGTCAAATCCTTCATCACTCTTGGTCCTAATTGTGTCTCTACCGTATCATTGACTCTCCCTGTATATATTTGAAATTCATCAATTTATCCAGTTATATCTGCTCTGGTCTAAACCTTATAGCCCCATTTTATCGGTTTTTTAGGTATGTATTCACGAATTGACGATATGCCTTTGAAACAAATCATAGATTCATTTATGCAGATTGGTATCGTGCATTTTGTGATAAAAACTGTAATTATGCAATAGTGAATCAAGAAATGGCCGCAATTTATGAAGTTTGTCATGAGTAAGGTCATTGCGGTTTGGCTGGAGGGCGTTATCGTTCAAATGGAAATTTCCTAACAACCAACCGAATCTAGTGCGATTGATTAGAGTTGGAATATAAGAATCTCTCATTTCTGTTCGTGTTGACCAGTAGTCCCGATAACTTGGTAGTTTTTTCACACCCATTAACATATTTATAGCCAGAAAGATTTTCATTTCCTTGACATTCACAGGAACAAACTTTTTTCCACATTGGGTTGCATGAAGGTTAGTATGTAAAACAAAATTTTCAATTATTTTCGCATCAACGAGACACCCAAAATATCAATAGGTGACTCAACATCATCCGGAATGTTTGTAGGCCCAACAATTTCTGAGAATAAGGCTTCATTGCCTTAATTGGTTACTGTTGATGGTTTCTACCAAATGAACCTACCTTTTGGCACAAAATGAGATAATGGGATGTCATCTTCATCATCCACAGAATCCGATGAATTCTGTATTGGTTGAGCATTCATAGAATTATCGATATCCATGGACGCAACAGTGGTTTCCTTCATATTATCATAGTCATCTAAAACCATGGGATCAACAAAATCATCCTCCTCGTGTGGATCATCGAATTCGTCAATAGAATCTTCATCTGATGGAATGTCAGCCAATAAGGCATCTACTTCATCATCACCCTAGTTTTCTAGATCGGAAATACTCCAAACGTTTTCTTCTATAACAAATACAAATGGTATGAGGCTAAAAATACTTTCAAACTTTATGCGTTGTGGTATATTTCAAATACTAAAAATGAATGATGATGAAAAGCAATATTCATAAGTGGGTAAATTCAATCTTTGTATATTTCAATGCTAATATGATGGTGGTACCATATATTGTTACTTACTTGCCATTATTTCCAGTTTTATTATGCTAAAATTAGCCAACAAAGTTGAACAGAATAAAACAACAACCACGTGGACAGAATTGACTCACCAGATCGCTCGTAGGCAAATAACCGTTTTATTATTAGGTCATAGTGGGGGGAAGTAAGTACGCGAAGATGTAAAATCGGTGCCGGTGGTACGCATAACTAATCACAAAACAGAATCGAGAATGAATATAACCGAGTCATCTATGTATAACATTTCGCCGACGAGCTTCAATATGGCGGCTTTCTAGCCCCTTCAGTGTTAATTACGTAACATTCTTTCAAACCATTCTCATTGGACAACTTCACCGCGGATCGGAATATATATTTCTGTAGGGCGAGGCCCAATGACATCGTAGTACCGCTTTCCGGCCTAACCGACACCGCGCCATCGCGAGTTCAAGCTGATAAGCTAATGGCGGTCCGGACGCTCCATTGGCATTCCGTTCCAGTAGGCATCGGTCTTTGGAAATTTATATTTTAGCTAATTTACTTACTAGGCAATGGAGCTGCTTGCTCTTGTTATATTACTTAACGTTTAATACTCATAGAGATTGTACATGGAGTGTTTTATACGACATTGCCAATTAAATTTTCGAGAAATTAGCCAGTTTTTTGGAAGTTGCACTTCTTTTCCGAATAGATCGAAGTCCTATCTATCTAAATAATACCCTGAAACTATTATACTCAAAGTTGTAATAGCGTACTGAACATATAGTTATTGTCGGCGTTATTATTTTTTATTATAACACAAAACGGTTCTAAATACTCTAGCAATTCTCTAGTAAAACGTAATAAACTCACCCTGCCTGATGTTTCCACTTTCACCTTTCTTTCTGCTTCTAGCATCCATTCATCATCGGTTTCATCAATGAAATAGTTAACCTGAAATGATTATAGACATCTACTAGTCCAGTAGATATGTACATTTTACCTGGAAAAAAATCCGAACTTAATGAAACTTTTATAGGTTGTTCGGGGATGATGTGGGATGACTATGTCAAGTTTTCTTACTCGAGGTCCCTGTGTTAACTTTGGGAGGGCCAAAAAACCTCAAAATTTTCGGACTTTTTTAGATTTTTTGCTCATATCTTCTAAACTAAGCGGTTTTCGACCAAAACATTTATATTCAAAGTTGTAGAGCAGTAAATTTGCTACAATTCTGTATCTATTAACTTTTTTCCTAAACCTAATAAAAACCGAGATACAGCCGATCAAAGTTGGAGAGATTTTCTCAAAATTGCAAAAATTTGCCAAAACCTTCGTTTTTAGCCAACTAACTACCAATTACCATCAGTTCTATGGTAATTATGGTAATAACTCATCAATATCGACATGCAAGAACACAGGGGGGGGTTCAGTGCCACATTGCTGACCCCCCCCACCTGTGTTCTTACATGTCGATATTGATTATTGATGAGTGATTACCATAATTACCATCGAACTGAATTTATCAATTACATTATCATAAACTGTATTCCATTTTAGTTAAAAGCACGAAAAACTAACTCAACTGTGTAAGTAAAATAATGAAACAACAAAGTGTAGTTTTCTGTTCCGTTTTAGTCTCTAAAATATTTGGAAAAATTCCAGGGAATCAAGTTGGGTTTGCCTGCAATCAAGTTGGAATTGCGATCAGTTCTATGGTAATTATGGTAATCACTCATCAATATCGACATGCATGAACACAGAGGGGAGGGAGCGCTGACCAAGTGCCTGTTATTGTGACTTGTAGTTATTCCAATGTTATCGTGTACAGTGTCTTCAGTGAACTAAATGTTTTGACATGAGTAGGTATATTTATTTACCGATGTCTTGAAAGTCATTTTGAAAGAGAGAGTAGTTTTCTGTTATACAACCATATACATAGGTTTCCGATTAGAAACTCCAGAGATAAACATCTGCCGAAACCAAACCGTGCATTCTACCAAAAGTGCTCAGTGCTAGTTTGAAAAGTTTGAAAAAAAATAGATTTTAATATTTAACCTGAATGGGTTGACTGAGACGTCAACTACTGCTTCCTTCGCTTGCATAACATACGATCCTTCAAGCCTTAAAGCTTCGTCATAGCTGGCTGAAAATCCCAAGGTAGAAAGGAGGTTTATCAGATCCAAACTTTTTGTAACAGTATGTTGCAACTTCAATCAATATAGACGACAAAAATGATTTTGGTCGAACGGCTACGATGATGGCATGTGCCAGCGCAAGACACTTCTTCTTCCATGACTCCAATGAACCCCGTTTTTTTTTAGAATGAGCGTGTGCAACAGTAGAGCCTCCGGGACGCTGGTGGGCACTAGCATAAAAATTGTCAATCGGAGGGTAGGAATCAGTGTTGAATATTTTAGCCGTTTTCACAATTCGGGCGCGTTCCTCTTGCAGATCAGACATCTTTTCATTCGAGTACCAGTTGTCAGATAGGATTTTGCTACCAACATTCTTGAAACAGACAACACTTCCTCTGTTGGACAACTGAGAAATCATAATGTCATCTCCATACTTCTCCTCCAGACGCTTCTTCACTGTTTTTATGTGAGGATGGGAATCTTCAGGAAGCATATCCATAATCCGTCCAAGTGAAAATTGGCATTCCTCCCCGTTTTCCTCGAGATAATTGTACATAATTTCCATTACTTGGTCAGTGTCGATCGTGGTTCTTCCTCTCCTCTCAAGAGTCTTAGGTAATTTGTAGAAATTTTCGATGCACTTTCGGTGGTATTCTGCATTTACCGTAACCAAATCTGTGTTCATACCCTCCAAAATGCCAACACGATCTCTTACTTTATTCTCCCACTCATCACCACGCAGCCTTGCATACGATAGAATCGTACCTGCCATCTCAGGTAGAGTCACTTTGACCATAGCATTGCGCCTTACGATTGGCAATTTATTCTGCCTTTGTCTGTACTCTTCAGTAACCGACTCTTCGCAAAAGAAACACTTGTTGTTGAAATCAAATAATAATGCAGACTAACTTGAGCGAGTCGGCTTGGGCTGAGGTGTAGGAGTTTGACTTTCACGACGCAAATGCGCCAATATCCTTTTCTCGTGGATGTATTTTTTTTGGCAACCAAGGTGAATAGCAATTTCTTCCACTCTCTTCAGCAAACGCTGGTGTTCCTGCTCTTTGCGTTTAACTGCAGAAGCAAGAAGCGTAGCAACTCCTCTCTTCTTCACCACAGACACATCCTCACCTTTTAAAGGTTTTTCACAAATAAAACACCGCCCTGTCTCTGGATTTGATTTTTCCATATCAGATTATCAGTTGTCGCTCTACACTGAATAACAGCTCAAAGAAAAATACACACTCGAAAATCACTGGATTTACTTACACTGTTGAGTTACTTCTTCGTGCTGTTAACTAAATACAGTTTACGATAATTTAATTGTTTAAGATAAATTCTGTTCGATGGTAATCACTCATCAATATCGACATGTAAGAACACGGGGGGGGTGAGGGGGTAGCGCTGACCAAGTGCCTGTTATTGTGACTTGTAGTTATTCCAATGTTATCGTGTACAGTGTCTTCAGTGAACTAAATGTTTTGACATTAGTAGGTAGGGGGGGTTCAGCTATGTGGCACTGACCCCCCCCCTGTGTTCTTGCATGTCGATATTGATGAGTTATTGCCATAATTACCTTAGAACCGATGGTAATTGGTAGTTAGTTGGCTAAAAACGAAGGTTTTGGCAAATTTTTGCGATTTTGAGAAAATCTCTCCAACTTTGATCGGCTGTATCTCGGTTTTTATTAGGTTTAGGAAAAAAGTTAATAGACACAGAATTGTAGCAAATTTACTGCTCTACAACTTTGAATATAAATGTTTTGGTCGAAAACTGCTTAGTGTAGAAGATATGAGCAAAAAATCTAAAAAAGTCCGAAAATTTTGAGGTTTTTCAGCCCTCCCAAAGTTAGCACAGGGTCCTCGAGTGAGAAAACTTGACATAGTCATCCCACAGTATCCCCGAACAACCTGTAGAAGTTTCATTAATTTCGGATTTTTTTCCAGCAGACCCTACTTTTTTTGCTGTCTACTGGACTATACATTATACTCTAACAAAACTTTTATATCATACTTTCAATAACATTATTATCAATATCTAAACTACAATCTTACTTCAATTTATATTAATGTTATTAATATTATTCTAGTATCGGCCCTATCATTTGGTTACATTCATATATATATATATATATATATATATATATATATATATATATATATATATATATATATATATATATATACAAATATATATATATATATATATATATATATATACATATATATATATATATATATATATATATATATATATATATATATAAATATATATATATATATATATATATATATATATATAATTATTTATTCGAATTGTTGTTGCCTGTGAACTATTTCTAATCTCTTGATAATTATTAGCAATAACAGGCGTATTGAATCTTAAAAAACTCGATTTTATTAAAAAGTTGACGTTTCGCCACGACATTCGTTGCTTTATCAAAACTTTTGAAAAAATTGAAATTCTTTGACATTTATTGATTTGAAAAAATTTGAATATAAACAGTCTACTATGTTTCACTAAAATTTTCCGGCTGTGGCCTTTCTTTGTTATTTATTACGTGCTTTTCAGTCCAATATTAACATTCAAAACTGTTATTATTAGATGGTTAGGGAAACGACAGAAACCTTTACCCACGTAATGTTCGAAATAGGTTCAAATTATTTTGATTTTGAAGAGTCAAAGAATAGGTTATTATTTATGATTTTTTCAAAAATTTCTCATTGCGGCTGTGGCCGTCTTCAGTTAATATCAACATACCTTTCTGTTGATATTGGACTGAATAGCACGTAATTAATAACTGAAGACGGCCACAGCCGCAATGAGAAATTTTTGAAAAAAAGATAAATAATACCCTTTTCTTTGACTCTTCAAAATCAAAATAATTTGAACCTATTTCGAACATTACGTGGGTAAAGGTTTCTGTGGTTTCCCTTACCATCTAATAATAACAGTTATGAATGTTAATATTGGACTGAATAGCACGTAATAAATA
>JARQZK010003078.1:30000-47500 GCA_030704885.1 Cynegetis impunctata | reverse complement strand
CACTTTGCTTCGGAGGACGTTTATTTTTAATGTGATCCGAAAAATATTCTTTTATTTCCTGCTTTTGTTTGGCAGACCAAGGTATTCTGTTGTGCCTAATTCGTTTCTTAACCCCTCCGGTGCATTCAATAGCTTCCATTTTGATTATTTCTTCAACTGGATCATCTTCAATTTCCAAATCAATAGGTGCTAAATCTTCTTCGATAGGGTCTAACGCAATATCTATATCATCTAAACTCATTCCTTTGTACTTTTCTAACCATTCATTTGTAGAAAGTGGTAATAATTTTGACAATTTGGCTGTTCGATACACGTTGTCTGTGAGTCTATAAAAATTGCAATGGGTTTTTATAGTATGCCCCATAAACGTGGAAAGTTGCTCTAGATCTTGCTCTGACAATTGCAGAAGTTGAGTTACGGTAGCTAAATGTTTTCGTAATCGGGTCGCTGTTATATTATTTGGACACTGTAATTTGCATTCAATTGCATATTTGCGAAGCAGTTTGGTGCCGTCCAAACAAGTTGAACCGGAAGTATGGAAAATGTATTCGTTATTATTTGAGACAAAATAATGTCTCACTTTCAAAAGTGTATCGAAGTGTTCTTTCATCGTGGGCGATAACAAAATCGCCACGCCTCTACCATGTTTACCTCGAATAACCAATCTACTGAAGGAATTTAGAAGGATACGTTCAGTTTGAGTCAAACAACTTTCAAACTCATTACTTCGCTCATTCGTACGCAAAAAAGTTGAAAAGAATTCGTCTTTATTTGTGCAACTTCAGCTGGTCTCCTTCTATTCACGAGAATAATTTGGCAGTATAACACTTCTTTGAGAGTTTTGTATGCAGTTCTATTTTTTTCATCTTCTTGAGAAACAATTGAAAAATTTTTGCGCCTTCTCATTTAAATATTGATTGAGTTTTTTCAAATCAGAAGTGGTAGTAATTCTCATTTATTCCACTTTTGGGAGGACAGATCAGCACCAGCTTGGGCTGAAATCTCATCAGCCCACTGAGATTCAATCAATTTTTTCAATGTTTTGACTTCTTTTCTTTTATCTTCCGAATTTTCTTTCTGCAAATAGTGGACATAAGCTAAGCTACAGCATTTTTTGAGAAGAGTACCAAAGTTTACTGCCAGTGTAGGAGACTCAAAGTTTTCAGTGTCAATTATATCGTCCTATTGTTTTCACTCCTCTGACAATTAATTCGAAATGCTTCGGAAATAATAAATCTAACAATTCTTTGATACAATTATTTTCACTTCTAACGAACATGTGCAGTTTCGCTAATCGTCTCATAGTTTGTCTTACAAAATCTATATTTCCTTTACTTCTTCTGCCTTTTAAATATGACAAGCCGTAGCTACATATTAATTTATCTTTTTTTTCTACTAAGGCAACCTCATCAGCTCTCATACGTGGAAATAATTTTTCCTTCAATAAAACATCATGTATAACTGATCCTCGTAAAAGAGTTGCTTGTCCATTAATTCTCGTAATTTGTCTAGCACTGCCTCATGAATTATTTTGGCTACAACGTTTGCGTGCCTATGTAGAGACTTTTTCTTATAAGAGCCCAAACAATAGCTACATGGCAAATATTCTCCGTTAGATGATTCATCATAGCTCTTTACTCTGCGGACGGGTCTAAGAGTGGTAGAAATTTTGTTGAATAAGAAATTGCCTTCTTTTGCAAGAGCAATGATGGCATCTCTCCTCTGTTTCGAATTGGGTTACATCGAATGTATTTCTTTACTTTTAATTCTCCGCTATGATAAGTTAACAAGTGTCTAGGGAAATGAGACACATTCTGATCGCAATAAGGACAAAAAGTTTTTTTATCCTTATAATGTTTAGCTTTTGTTTTTTCAACTTCCTCCTGAAAAAGAGTTCCAAGTTAAGTTAAAGTTCACAGTTTTAGAAATCATAGCTTGAAATTATTCAAAGTTTGTAACGTATCATTCTCAATGGAAAAATTCATTAAAATGGCGAAATAGATGTCTTTCCAGATATTCTCAGAAGGCATCAATCCAATAATTCAAGAATATTTGTCGTACCTTGTCGTTATTGTGAATCTTAATTTCAGCTACTGAAAATAATGTGTCACGTTGCCAATCATAATTTCAATTCTTATACAAATTTCAACATAGTTCCTAGAAGAGAGAATCAGTACGAATGTTTCAATAAAAGTTTCATTGAGTGATGGTTGGAAAGATCTTATTATGAGATATAACATTGTTTCAATCCCATTTATGAGACTCAGCTCGAAATGTTTGAAATGAAACATGATGAAATGAAGATGTGTAACGAATTTATCTTACCTCCGGAATATTTATATGTATATTTGAGTTATTTGGTGGATTCATGGCCTCCAAGTCTACTGTAGAAATTTCTGGCAGATTGTCTATCGTTGGTTCCTAAAGAATTGTATCAAAGGAAAAATGTTATTAGAAATAGCTCTACATCACACGTCACCAAAGAACAACTCTGGTAATACTTGCCTGAGGCTCAACATATTCATTATGTTCCGGACTTGCGATATTATAGTTTTTCATGATTTCGGGAAAAGATCCGAGAGAAATCATGAAAGAATCTTGGACGACAATATCATCTTCAACTTCTGGTTGGAGCGCTGGAAAAGCCTCCCTAGGCGGTATAATAAAATTATTAAAGACGTTGAAATATCTGTTGTTTGTTTTTCCTCAAGTTCAACAACATCATCATGTTCATTCAAATTTTTGGTAGCTTGCGATACCCAAAAATTGGGTTGTTCATTTTCCTGTGAAAAGAACTCATAAAAGTTTTATTCTTGCAAACTTATTTATGCGGATTAAAATTACCTTGAAAGTATTGATGTCTGAAATGGTACCTTTTTTGGTACCACTTGAAAAATTTTGCGTCTTGATTGGAATCTGAGGCGTGAGTTCTGAGTTTTATTCAGTCTGATCTGCCTCAGATACTGGCAGGACAATATTAGACAGAATTTTTATTTCAAACTGCTTATCGGTAACATTTAAGTACTCTTGATTCTGTGAACAAAATTCATATAGGTATTTCAAGCATTTTACTTCTGTGAGGATGCAGAATACCTTGTCTACAATATTGATGTCTGGAACTGAATATGGTGTATTGGTACCACTTGAAGTATTCTCCGCGTCCATTGAGATATTACTCTCAATTTCTGCGTATTCATCAAACTTATGGTCAGTCTGAGATATCGGCAGAACAATATTAGCAAAAATGTTCTCTTTACCTCGCTTGTCTCTAACATTCATGGTCTTTTGTTGCTGGAATGAAAATTCAAAAAAATTTGTCACGCAATTTGTACGAATTTAAGATCCTGGCCAATATTATTGACGTCTGGAAATGATGTATGACCGTTTTTGATTGGACTTGAAAAACACTTTGTCCCCATCGAGATATTAACCTGATCTTCCTCAGATATTGCCTGTTCTAAATTAGACCGGCTGTTCATTTTTCCTGTTTATTCATGTGTTTATTCTTCAAAACTTCGGGATCAACTTCTATAACCCAATTAGATATTGGATCCCACTCAGTATCTCTGTCATAACAAATTGATACTGATTTGACAAATACTTCAAAGAAAAAATCAGACATTTTTTGAATTTTATTGATGAAATCCTCTTTTCGTTACAATTGCACTCTTTGAATAAAAAAGCTGACTAAAAAAGACAAAATCTACATCAACAGTAGCCGAAGAACTAGAAAAATTGATTTTACTTTTTTTACTTTTTGAAAATGATATTTTAAAATTACCTAACTGAAATTATTTCACTATTGTGTGATGTGTGATCATGTGACCAGACTAATTATTTTTTTCTAATTTTGACATATAAAGTGACACTTTTTAAAACTGATTGACATTATGAAACGTCTTACTTTTTGTAACTAGTTGCATGAAGTAAAATTTTATGCAATTGGTGAGGAAAAATGTATTTCAAAATTAGTGACAAAAAGAATTATTCTATTTATTAAACTGTTTTAATACAAGGAAGAAACATGAATTATAAATTAATTAATTATTATAAATATTGATAACACAATTATTGCAATAATTCAAATTAATTCCCGACGACATATTTTTTTCATTGCTCGAACTTGCTGTTATGTGGGAAGCGGCGCACATTGCATTAAATGTTTTACCAAATATTTCTTGCGCTATAAGAATTTTATTCTTCATGGAATTTTCAACATATCCCTCCGCAACAGAGGTAGACTCCATGCCTCTTTAATTTTAAAATATCAGCGCCACTGTCTGCTAGGAAAATGGCAGAGCTTCTTCTGAAGCAGTGGCCAGTATATAGAACAGGATTTGAAAGACCAAGAAATTGTGAAATAACTTTTGGCAGACTGCTAAATGTGTTAATTCCCACAGGATTTCTATTACATTTTCCATTCGCATATTTTACAAAAAATCTGTTGTGTTTAAGAACCTGGGGACGCAACTTAATATATTTTCTTAATATTTCAACAAGATTCGTATTTTCAATGTCTCCAGTGGTAATTGCAAACTGCCGTATAACTTTTGTTTTTGAAGGTGGGATATCAACACGAAAATGGCTTCCTTCGTCTATAACATTTTCAACTGGAAGAAATGTTAATTCTGCTTTTCTGCATGCTCCTGCCATTCCAATTATCATTGCAACCTTAGCCATTAAGTATTCTTTGTCATCAGCTTCCACTAAAAATTTGGCAAAATCTTCTTTAATAAAAACTTTTGACTTTTTAGCACTGTACCCGTCCGCTTGCCTTTTAATATATGCTACCAAATTTGTATATTTTTTAATATCAATATTCCTTTTCAGATTTAGTTCAGACCTTAACATTGAGTAAAGTGTCCATAATGTGGAAACTTTTAGATCTTTCTTACCCTCAAAATATGCAAGTAAAACTTTCTCATTAACATGTTTAATTTTCTTCTCATCACACCACGTAACAAATTTTTCGTATGCCAAATCATAAACTACCTTTGACTTTTTGGGAATTACTGATAATAGAGCATTACCTGCTGCCTCTTCAATATCGCTTGGTAGCTCTTCAGAACTTGAATCACTCATTTTTCAAAAATAAAACTAAAACTATATCAATCTCGCTAAAAACCTTCCGCCAGATATGTATCGTGAGACACCAAGAGGGTTTTTAAAAACTGTTTATTTCAATTATTACAATAATGGTAAAGTTACTATATACTAAATGAAATAACAGAGAGATGTGTTCTCTTCAAGAGTAAGCTTAGAAGTGATTGAAGGCTAATGCAATGGTTATAATGTAAACTTCTTATCTATAATCTAAAAATAAATTTCTAAGAATACATAGAGCAACCTTGCAGTTTATTATGTATACGCTGCACTTTATGGGTATGTAACTCCTCCATCCCTAAGTCGAAAAAATGAAGGATTTATTTTTGCGTTGGCTGTTGACGGCTGCTTCGGCGTCTTCTTGAGGTTCTTGTAATTCAATTTCTTCCTTTATGGTCCTTGGTGTTGATCTTTGTTTCCATAAAATGTAAAATATTGAAGTTATTAGCAGAATGACGATTATTAAAATTGTTGAAGTTATTGACGTCGAAATCTTGTTTGGAATACTGGGTTCTTCAATAGGTGTTAGCTGCTTCGCTAAATTATTTATTTCATAAAGACTATCAAAGTCTATTTTCGATATATTTGAGCTCTGAAAGCTGCTTCTGCTTCTTGTTACTGATATTTCAACTTTTGGTAGAATGAGTGGTGTTCCTTGTCGAATTTGTTCATTATTTTTGAATTTCAAATGGTTAATTGATATTTCGCAATCCTTTGGAATCTTGATTAAAGAAGGATGGTTGATTTCCAGGAATTGATCTCTTGTACATCTTGATAATATACGGTTCGATTTTGCCGGTATAATAAGTACTTCATCTCTGGTTACTTGTTCAATTATAGATTGTTCAAAGGTGAGATCGGTGATAATATATTGATTTGGTGGTATTCCATCGAGTAATTGAAGTGTACAGTTGTCTTCTAAGATTATGTTATCTCTGCAATAGTAGATGTCTTCGATACTTGGACATTCTTCTTTTTGTGCTAAAGCTTCTTGTGACGTTCATGCCAAATAGGGATAGGTTGGGGTAAAATTTTTATTATGTTGGATAACTGGGTAAATGTGGTAAAAATCAAGGATTTTTGGTCTCATGATTGGAATATGAATTGCAAATATAATTTTATTTTCTGTGAAAGTTACCGGAGTCCCTAATAATTGATAGTACGTTAAAATATTTTTGAATTTTGGAATCTGTGACGATTCATATATTTTAGTTAAATAAGTTATCATTTCTTTAATCTCTTTACTAGAAATAATTGAATGATGGATTGAATTGGATCTTGCGAATAAAATTGCATTTTCAATATTATCTATGAAGGATATCATACTGTGACAATCTAAATTTATTTGACTTATAGTCCCTTGGAAAGTGATGTAATTTTCATAAGTTTCTATTGTAGTTTTAATTACCAATTGGAACTTTCTCAAATTATTCTGTAATTTGATTTGATTTTGCCAGAGTGTATTTAATGATTTATTATAATGGTTTATTAATCTTGTATACAGTGACACCTGTAGGTTGACCTCGTGTACAATTTCCTTTTGTTTACTTTGTAAGATTTCTATTGCTTTATTATATTTTTCGCCATCGTCAGAATCTAGGTTTCCAAATAGCCATTTATTTAATTTACCTATACCGTTAAATAATCCTCGTTTTGCTCGAATATGTGGTGAAATATTTTCAATTTTCCTCTGTAGCGTTTGAATTAAGAATTCTGTTCTACTTAACATTCCGCTTACTAGGCCGTGAAATGAGATAGGATTTTCATTTGAACTGTTTACATTTACGACTCTTCGTCTAACTTGAAAGAAATTATTGTTCAAAGCATCTGCTTGTCTGACTATTTCGCTTAAATCTAAGTAATGAATAAATGAATGCTTAGTATAAATTATTCTGCATGCTCCTAATCTAATGGGGAATATAAGGCTATTCAGCTTTGTTACGCTGTTTTCTCCGTCGTTGCTATCAATTGTCGCTATTCGACATGCCAGGTATACCAGGGTCATCCAAAACTTCATTTTCTTGTACCTGTAAGATATTTGGATTAACTTTTGGTTTTCGTGCTATACTTTTATGATATGTGCCTTTATTTGTCTGTAGTAATATACCTTCATCCTTAATTATTTCCACTTCTTTGAATTTTGGTAGCTTTTTATCGCGAAATTTTGTTCTTATGTAAGCTATATCTTGGTTAGAATAATTAGGTGGATCTGATCGTTTTTCATTTGCCTTTTCAATTCGAGATTCTTTTTCGTTAGCGTTTCTTTCACGGATTTTGTCGTATATTTGTTTTGCAATTTGTTTATGATTTTGCACGTAATATGACAATGTTAGATGATCGTTCATGTCAAAGGGATCTGGGTTATTGATATGGCCTTTAATTATTTCAAATGGGGTAAATTTAGTTATTGAGTGAATGGAATTATTGTGAGACAAAATTGAGTGTTTCATTAATTGATCGACTGATAACTCATTATTATTTTCTCTGAAGCATCTAAAATGTTCAATGAGGGTTGAATGAAATCGTTTTACTGGTGAATTTGAATTGCTATTTTTAGCGGTGGTGAAATGCAACTCTATTTTGTGTAGTTTACAAAAGTCTTCTAAATCATGATTTTTAAATTCCGTTCCATTGTCTGCTGTTATCTTATAAGGTAATCCATGGTGTGAAATAAAAGTTAATAAAGCTTCGACTATAGAAGTTCCGTTTACGCTATTAATTGGATAGGCTTGTCCGTATCTTGAAAATGCGTCAATTATTGTCAGATAAGGGGTATTCGAAATTTTAAATACGTCAATATGTATGTGATCAAATGGTTTATTGGCTGTGGGTGTTAAGTTGAATTTAATTACAGGGGGATTTCTATCATATTTATTTTTTAAACAAGTTTCACAATTATTCACGAAATTTTCTATATCTTCAGATATCTTTGGCGAGTAGTATCTTGATCCTAATGAAAGCTTCAGTTCGTTTATTCCGCGATGTCCTTTTTTATAAACGTGATAATAATTTAATTTTTCTTTCTGTTCGTTATCCATAATTATGTCTTCTAGAATTTTTGTAGAATGCGTAAATTTAAAGGGTGTGTTTCGAAATAAATCTTGCACAATAACTGTGAATGTTTCTGGTTGTAAGGGAGGTCTGAAATATAGGGCATAATGCTTTTTCGGGTCAATATATTCTTTGACAAACTTCGCAATACCTTGTTCCAAATTTCTCTGTGGTAACACTACATATATTCTGAAATTATCAAAAACCTTTTCTCTTGTTACTTTCGGATCTGTTGTTTCGCTACAAGTCAAAATTATTTGATTTTTATAGGAATTTAAAGCTTTATCCGTTATTGGAATTGATAAAATTGGATTTTCAATGGATGTGTGTACCGTTTCCATTTCTTCTTGTTGAGGAGGTTCATCTGGTGGTTTAATCTGAATATTTGAGAGAATTTTCATTCTTTCTTGCTTCGGTATTTCGTCTGGAGGTCTTATTTGAATATCTGATAAAATTTTTATTTTGTTTTTATTATCTAGTACTTTCGATACTTCTTCTCCTGAAATTTGTGGTAATGGGAATAATCTATCAAGTTCTTCTTGTATTATTTGGTCTAAATAATCAAGATTTACACATAGTGAATCTGATTCTACAGCGTTAAGATCACATTCTGGATTTCGGGAAAGGCAATCAGCTACTTTGTTAAGTGTTCCGCGTTGATATTTAATTATGTAATCGAATTCTTCGAGTTTTAAGCGCCATCTTACAAGACGTGAATTTGGTTCTTTTAACGAGAATAACCATTGTAGTGGTTTATGATCAGTGAGAATTTGAAATTCCTGACCGAATAAATATGGCCTGAAGTATTTGCAACTCCATACTATTGCAAGTAATTCTTTTTCTATCGTGGAATAATTTATTTCCGCTGCATTGAGTGTTCGCGATGCGTATGCTATAGGATGTCCTTCTTGTGATAGAACTGCACCAATCGCATAGTTAGATGCGTCCGTCATTAATTCAAATTTTTTGTTAAAATCTGGGTATGCTAAAATGGGTTCTGAAGTTAATAAATTTTTACATACATTAAAGCAATCAATAAATTCTTTTGTGTGCTCTACCTTTTGATCTTTCTTTAAACAATTGGTTAAGGGTTTGGTGATTTTTGCAACATTTTTGATAAATTTTCTATAATAGCCTAGTAATCCTAGAAAAGATTTAATTTGTTTTTGAGTACGTGGTATTGGAAAATTTTGTATAGCTGTAATTTTGTTTTTATTGGGTTTTATACCATCAGGTGTTACACAGTGTCCCAAAAATTCTACTTCTTTGCGTAAAAATTCACATTTATCAAGCTGAATTTTTAAATGAGCTTCTCTTAGCTTTAGGAATACTAATTTTAAGTTCTGTATATGTTCTTGCAAGCTAGTACTGAAGATAATAATATCATCCATATATACCATGCAAATTTTGTGTTGGAGGTCTTTTAGTATTTCGTCCATCGCTCTTTGAAATGATGCGGGAGAATTGCGTAGTCCCATTGGCATTCTCAGGAACTCATAGTGTCCGTTGTCTATACTGAAAGCTGTTTTTTCAATGGAGTCTTTATCCATTTCGATTTGGTAAAATCCACTAGTTAGATCGAGTGTACTGAAATATTGAGCTCTACCAAGCTTGTCTAATATTTGAGTGATGTTCGGAATAGGGTACCTGTCTGAAATTGTTTTTTCGTTTAATTTTCGATAATCTACAACTAAACGCCATTTTTGTTGACCTGATGCATCTAGTTTCTTGCTTACAATCCATATGGGGGCGCTCCACGGGCTACTGGAGGCTCTTATTATTCCTTTTTCTAGCATTTCGTCAACTTGTCTTTGTACTTCTTCCTTATGACAATAAGGGTATCTGTATGATTTAACGTGTATGGGTATTTCATCCGTGCTTTTTATTTTATGTTTTATATTTGAGGTGACAGTTAAGGGGTCGCCGGGTTTTGAAAATATGTCCGAAAACTCTTGACATAATTTTGTAATATTTGATTCTTCTTCAGAATTCATATATGTTGTACGGATTAAATTTTTTACATCAATTTTATTTTTGCTCTTTTCGTTTATAATATTCTCGTTCGAATAGTTAAAATTAAGAATTTCGTATAATGCATTAGAAAATGGATATGCAACAAGGGATTTTGTTAAAATTGTTGTGATTGGTATATTTGTAGCATTTGTTATTTCTACTTTTGCAAAGCCATTTTTCGCTATTGTTAAACTTTCGGGTACATGTAATTTACCTCATTTCGTTTCATTTATTAATATTTCGCCATTAGGAATCGTTACTGGGTGGTTTCTAAGTATCTTATCGTCTGGTCCTACAGTGACATCGAACTTTTTATCTTCGGGGTGTTCTGAATTTGATAGAATGGCATCATTGTCATTAAACAGCACGCCATTGGAAAAGTCTATATTTAGATTCATATTCATGATATCTTCTAGTCCTAAGATTCCGTCAAAGAATTCATGGAAGTCATATAAGATAAATTTAATATGATTATTACTGCTGAACTCTGCAAACGCAGGAATTTTCGCTTGATATTCGATTGTTCTCTTTGCGAATGCCGAGGTGATATCTACATTACAACGATAAATGCATTCTGGATAATAAGTCTCTGCAAATCTAGGTCGAAGTAATGATCTCTATTACTGCCTTGTGCTCAAGTAATAATTTAATATTTGGATTTTGATATTTCTATGTACGGCAAGGGGTTGTTTAGTTTAATTCTAACTGTCTGAGTTTCCGAGGCTTGTTCGCGAAAATTTTGATTTTCATTAGTTTGATTTTGACTATACCGATGTTCTGGAATATCTGTCTCGTGAACTTCGTTCGCATCATATTCAGAATTTAAAAATTCTTCGTTTTCGTGATCATAGTCATTCGTATATAATTCTTCCGAGATGAAATTTCTATTCTGATTATAATTAGTAAAATGATTTCGTAAATTATTTCTATATGATTTTGCACATTTGACTGAGAGTTTCGTCTTCCTATTCTGGACTGAAACGATGGGTTTCGACTTGTGGTTGACATTGGCTCTGGTTTAGGTAATTGATTAGATTGAACTTGATTAGGTCTAAACGCATTACGTTGCTGACCAAACACTTGTGCGTTTGTTGGATATTTCCGAGGGGTTGTATCGTTGTTGTATATTTATGGGTTGACTTGGAAATGTTGCTTTGGCATTGTAATTATTATAATATTCGATTTTGATTCGGGAAATTTGATTGATATTGATTATTCAAATTATGGTTGTTAGCGTATTGATAATTCCGTTGATTAATAATTTGGTTGATTTTGATGATTTGCTTTCTGAAATATATTATTTTGTTTGAAAGAATTATCACGTGGATAATTGTTACTGAAATTACCATATAATTTTTTCAAATTATTAAATTCATCTATGTAGGCAATTGCATCCTCGAGAGACTCTGGTTTCTTAAGATGCATGTTATTTCTCAGGACACCAGTGCATCCTGCAATAAATGTATTTAATGCGATTTTGTCGCAGTGGCGAAATTGAAATAATTTTTCATTGCGCTGTAAAGTAGTGTCATTACTTATCCGTTGGGTCACGTTACTTCGTAATAATTGAAGGCGTGTTCCAAAATCATGCATTGTCTCAGTTTTAAATGGTCGTGTTCTTGTTAATTCTTGTATTAAGCAATCTAAATCGCGCCTATCTGCGAAACATTGTTGTAGGGCTGATTTGATGTCGTTCCAAGAATTTAATTCTGCACGATTTCCTACGAAACTTCTGCTTTACCTACTAATTTCTCCTGAATACATTCGATCATTAAATCATTTAAATTCTCGTCATTATGTACTTGATACCGTTCTACAAATTTATCACAACTTGCGATAAATTTATTAAGTGTATTTGCATCACCATCATATGGTTTGATGTTTTTAAGTTGAAATTTGAAAAGATCCCAATTAATTCGGTCGGCTTCTTGAACCTGAACCGGGGGAACTACCGGGGGAACCATATTTCTATTCTCAATTAGATTTATATTGTCACTTGAATTTGAAGAATTAGTTAATTCTTCTTCAATTGAAAGATTACAAAAATTATTCAATAAATCTTCAACTGTGCTCATTCAATTATTTACCAGCAAGAGTTTATTATTCACTTTGATTATTAATTATTCTTTTTAATTTCTTAATGAAATTATTTGCTTTCTTAAAATTATCTCCCTAAACTTGAAAAAAAGTAAGGAAGGCGATTAATTAATAAAATCCTTTAATTTCTTACTATTATCTCCCTAAACTTGAAAAAAGGTAAGGAAGGCGAAAGGAACTATTTGGCACTTACAGTTTAAATCTGAAGCACGTAGTTTCTTCCCTGACTTCTACTACTCTTGCTTCTTGGTTCTCGAAGTGTAGATTCTTGTTTCTGGATACGGCTTCGATGTAGAAACACCTAGTTGTGGAAATTCAGTCCTTCAGCAAAATGTGATTTCTTCTTTTACACAACCGCACGTATCCTACCGACTGCGCCAGATATGTATCGTGAGACACCAAGAGGGTTTTTAAAAACTGTTTATTTCAATTATTACAATAATGGTAAAGTTACTATATACTAAATGAAATAACAGAGAGATGTGTTCTCTTCAAGAGTAAGCTTAGAAGTGATTGAAGGCTAATGCAATGGTTATAATGTAAACTTCTTATCTATAATCTAAAAATAGGTTTCTAAGAATACATAGAGCAACCTTGCAGTTTATTATGTATACGCTGCACTTTATGGGTATGTAACTCGTCTAGACTTTTTCACAAAATGTCAAACTGACAACTAACATGAAGTAACAGCAACAAACTAAATTTATGTTTTCCAAATTTTTATCAATTATATTAAATTTTATTTTTTTATTACTTTCTTCAAAATTAGAAAAAATCTTGTATGCAATACGTTACGAAATGAAATTTTGTGTAGCTTGTGAGTTTTTGTCTCACGCGTTACACAAAATTAGGCATTTCGTAACTGATGGCATAAATAGCTATTGTATCATCTATACTCAGTACAACGTTGAACATGTACAGAAATATACTTATGATAGAAAAAACTCATCTTCGGATGTCAAATTAAAATCACCGAGTATTCATATGTTCCGCCTGAAAATGACGGCATATTGCCTGGAGATTTAATTCATTCTGGGTCACATGACGCCAAAATCTACGATGGGCTTGTAGTCTAATACTTTATTGCCAAATTGACTTTTTGTCGAATAGAACTCGTAATGGTATATTCGAAGCATTGGATTTGATCTGAAGGGAAACGTTCAAAGAAAAGCCCGACCAAATTTTGAGAAATATACCATGATTGGTAGTAAGATAATGCTGGATTTCAGCAATCTTAATTGCATAAAATGGAAAATTGCTATTTTTCGAAGTATTTACTTGATTGTAGAAATGAAGTGTGCAAGTTTAATTGAAAAAATTCAATTGAATTAATCAGCGAAGAGTTAATCGATCTGTCGTAGTGAAACAGAGACTATATGAATGTTAGTGCAATTTCCTTCGGATCGGAGATATTCACTATTAACCTTATTCCAGATATCTGAATTTTGTTATAAATATTCCATAACACTCAAATATTTTTTGAGTATCTTACTGACTACACATGTAAAGAAAAGTATTAGCTACTCACCTGCAAGTATTTTCTGTTTTGCTAAACTTAATATTTTTTTAATACTACATTTTCGCTTCACACATCTTCTTAACTAACTGGCTAATATATTCCACCTGTAGGTATCTGGGTGTCTATTTAACAAAATTTTCAAACAAGATTTCCCTCTACGAAACTTTTAAGAGCCGATGACAAAACAATAATTTAGTAAGTTTGTTTCAATATTCTGGTCAGGATCATCAGAATTAACCGTTGTTCCTTTCTTAAATGCAAACTGTATACCAGTGGCGCTTTACTGTTATTTCACAATTTCTGAAAATTATATAGGTAATTTCATTGAGATAGTTGACATTCTATCGCTGTTGGATGAAATCTTAGCAATTGAAAATTATAATTATTTTTTTAGTTTGATTGGCTATAAAAGCTTTTTTACTATTATTTATCTAAAGTACCTACTTCTCTGTTTCAAGAGATTGAGGATTTCATTTAGATATTTCATGAACATTTTCTGACTCAGTTATGCAGATAAAAATAAAATTCTTGATTTGATATGTGTATGATAAGCACGACTTTTGTTGATAATTGCATAGTGTTATACCAAAATGAAATTCAATACTGGCAAAACAATTTTACAATGAATAGGGTAAATTTGGTATATATGCCCTACCTTAATTGATTTCACTATATCATTGAATATATTGACAATTACTCACTGGATTATGTTATGATTGCAACGAATTGATGTTCATAACGAAATGATATCATTGTAAAAAGGTTAAAAAGTCGAGAAACGACTGAAAAAAATAATTGAAAAATTTTACAGTGAGATAAACGCCCTCTTGATGGGATTTATGCCCCAAGAGTTAAGGATTAATGCCCCTCATAGGGATAAATGCCCTAGACACAGTTCAGTTAGAGGATACATTTTTTTTCCTTCGATGATAGATACTAAATCAACTGTTGATAAAAAATCGAGGGTCAAGAAATCAAAATTTATTAATGAATATTTCGAACAGCACTAAATCTATTACAAATCTATGGTTTTTTTAAATTTTTCATTCTATTCTGTCTCTTCTTCAATCGACCACAGTTATTGCAACTGTTGCCATACATGGTACAAGTTTCGTGCAACCATTTTTGGCAGTCGATACAACGAATCCAGTCCACAGGTTCTTTTGTGTCATAGTAGTTTTCCAAACATTCTACGCAATCTACATCATCATCACGTTGATCTTCACCTGATGAGCTGTCATAATTTTTTTTAAGGGTTTGATTCGTTTAATATCAGAGTTTATATTAATTTTCTTTTTTTTACGATTTTGGCTCTACTCGAACATGTAGGTACGTTCTCTTCATCTTCTTTTCCCTTTCTCTTCATCTCCGTCCCTTCAGATGATATGATTTTAGCTGATTGTTTCCTTGCATTCTTTTTGTTACAAATTATTTGCAATGGAGCTATTTCATGCAAATATTTAGATGGTGATTCGTCCGTATCTCCTGATATTTGATTGTGCACTGGTGAATTGCAGCTCTTCATCCGAGACTGTGAGTCCGATTTGGAATAACTTGCATCCTTGGTGTCAGGAATTGGAGATTCATTATACATAGAACTATTATTTTTGTCAACATTTTCCATGTCTGCTCATGTACTAGGTTCTAGAACGAGCAAATCTTCGAATTCGAACACGTAGATCATGATCTAGAAGGAACTTTTCATCTTATATCAACTGATTTCCTCCAATTCTTCATCGGGTTCTTTTTTAGGTTCTACAGTTCGCTCTTTGACCTGTTCTTCAGACTGAGAATGATCAGAAATTTGAAAGAAATAGTCAGGTATTGCATTCTCATTGAATGGGTAGATTCCACTAGCCAGGAATCCAGAAGTAGCATTAGTTATAGTTGCAGCTGCATTCCAAGCAGGGCCGATTAGTCTTCCGATAATGTTCCTGTTAATATTCTTATCCTTACTCTGGAAAATGTAGGAATCAGATTCCCTCTTAAAAAAAGATTTAAGAGGTTTGAAGAATGATCTATCGAGTGGTTGTAAGGCTTGTGTGGTATGACTTGGGAGACATAACAAAATAATATGAATTTCTTGTGAATTCTAGCATGTCGAAATTGTTGCAATGAGATGCATGACCATCAAGTATCAAGATAAGTGGGACCTCTGGTTTCCTAGGAGCGAAAACTCCCTTGAAGCATTTGAAAAATAATTCTGAATTAATGAAAGAAGACTGCTTATTCATGTAGAGATCAGATCTAGCAGGCATTCCTTTCAAGGTCATCAGATTTTTTCGAACCCCTTTTAGAATCAGAACTGGTGGTAAAAAAGTTCCTTCAGCACTTGCACATGCTATCAAGGACACGTTTTCTCCCCTTTCTTTGGAAGTGAGAACATGAACACATTTGCTTCCTTTCATAGCCACTACTTTATCTGGTTTATTATTTATTTGTATGCCACTCTCCTCCATATTGAAGATGGCCTATGGTTTCTGCACCAGGTCATACTCCTCCAGAGTTCTTTTCAACAATTCGTAAAACTCATCAACTTCTGCTCTATTCATTCCTTTTGCTCTGGCAAGTGATAATCCTTCACTTTTTCTCATGGAAAGTTCCGGGTGCCTTGCCATAAATGAATAAAACTAATGCATCCCTGCTGTTTCTGTCATTTCGCCTCGCTGTGACGTTGCATTTCCTAGACGTAGTTTCTTAGCAAAACTGAAAGCAATTGATCTGACAGTTGTTCTTGTAGGAGCGAATCCTGTCTGCTGTAATCTTTTAATATGATTTACTAAACGAATTTCTTTCGATATTCCAAGAGCAGGAGGCTTTCCTAGAGGAACTTTTTTGGAGTTATCAGAAGTTAATCTTCTTCTGAGAGTTCAAGAAGGTATATCAAATCTCCTACTAGATTCATTGATCCCCATATTTCCAGATTTCACATTTTCGATAACTTCCTTCAAGTTCTGTTCAGACCATAAAACACGTGGTTTTATATTCTGCTTTCTGATATATTTTCTTGGCATCTGAAAAAATTGAGTCATTAGTAGGGATTCGTTTCAAATTGAAGGGCATATATCCTATGCTTTACTGGGTCATAAATCCTCCGAGTGTTATTTCTTATGGGATATATGCCCTATCGAATTTTCATGATATAATTGATCTATTCTACTAATTCTAACCTAGAAAACCAATTTCCAACTTATATCAACATTGGAGACGAAAGATCCGATAGATAGAATGTTGTAATTCTTCAGAAAACTAATATTTCAGTAGTCATGCATGATCAAAATTTACTAAGACCTTACCTCACTAATTGTTTCCAGTGATAATTTGCTAAATCGTAATAGAGCATTGACTAACGATGGATATCGCACAACAGATCACCCACACTGCCGCGAGAATGAAGAAAGAGCGACCATATTCGTATATTTTTCGAACTACGTGCTCGGGGCACATATCCTCCTAGGGCGTATATCCTACATTTACCCTATCTGAAATGAGAGCTCTCTGAGATATCTATATTTCTTGAAGTGTAGGTTATTTTTTATGAATTATAAAGCCAGACAAATCGGACGTTCATAATTAATGCAATTTTGAACGAATTTTTAGAATTTATTTCGAATTTTGTTTTTTGCAGTTAAGTTTGTATATCATAAAAACATACTCATATACTATATAAGAAAAGATCCTCATATTTTCGTCGAATATAATTCGAGAATATGTTCT